>VYZU01004072.1:41874-65758 GCA_013401355.1 Ceyx cyanopectus
GGCAAAGGTATTTTGCATTACATTACCAAAAGTGAGCAGGATCACCTTCAGAAGGATTAAGGGATTTGCATTGATTAAATATTGCAACACAGAAGACACATCATTGGTCTTACAGTTGATACTTCTCTCACATGTTCTGCCTACTAGCAATGATTTAATTAAATTTTATTCTGAATTAAATTCAGATCAATATAGCACAGAATGCCAAGCTTATTTGTGAATCAATTACCTCATATGTGTTTTTTATACTATATTTTTTTTTTTTTTAGTTTTTCTTGCTAAATGAGACACTATGAAATTTGGACATTTTACAAATCAGTTGGTAGGCAGGCAACAGGCAACAATAACAATATTTCAATATTTCCATAGAAATGAGATCATTACCTCTGTCTGTTTCTGGTAAAATATTTTTAAGTGGGTTTTGCATATGTGCTGCCAATCTGCTAGGCAGAGATAGTTGCAGAAAATGTTATTAGTAAGCAAGCATGGCCCAAAGTATGGGAGGTTGCATTCTAACTGCTCAGTTCTTTTGTTAACTTAGTATAATTTCTGATCTATTTATATATCAATAATGAAATCAATAATTTCTTCTCAGAATTATCCACTCTGGGTATGGTGGGGAGTTATTAAGGACTTGACTGATCTGCTGTAGCTGTGTTGCCCTTAGTGGTGATTTCAGATGCAGGACAATTAGATGCCCAAGGTTCAGACATGGAAGCAGGGACCACACAAAGCCTGCCTGAAACAAACATCATGATATACCTAATTTAGGCTAGTTAGTAGTAATTATTAAATGCCCAGACCGCTTCACATTGTGAAAACAAACATTCATTAGCTCAAGTAAATATTTGCCTCTTCAAACCATGCACTACTTTGCAACTGCACCATCAATAGCCCTCCTTAGTGATTCAAGATAGCACCTTCTGCAGAGACAAAGAAGTGAAAGGTGCTTCAGATTATTACTTCAAAAGCAAAAAACAGGATGAAATACTGTTTATACAATAGGTGCTACTACATTAAGTTTGCTTTCTCTCACAAGGATTGTATTTTAAGGTATATAAAGCAGGGGACAAATCTGGAGGGCATTTACAAACAAGTAAAATGGAAATAAAAGCAGTAAGGCACTGTGTAAGCAAGCATCAATCTAACCCTAACCATAAACCTCTCTAGAGGATCACCAAGCACAGCTGTGTTTCTAAAGAAGCATTACTGAAAAGCAGAAAGGATAAAGGGAAAAATAATTGAGAAAAAATAGAGTATTGCAGGTAACAGTAACTACTGCCTACACAGTGCTTTTCTTTCTGTCAGTTTATTCAGTGAAGCTATTTATTGCAACTCCTTTCAAGACTGACTCTCCAGAATTTAACTGCTATGACTCATCTTAAGACCCATACCTATTCACCCCATTCACCCTTAACTTCATTGATGTATAATTCTTTACTGGATCAATTTAAAAACCAATTTTCTTGCTTCAAACTTTCCAAGTACTTGCTCCAGTCTATCTTCTGGATCTCTTCTGCATTTTCTCTTTTAATATTAGGATTTCTTTGGAACTCAGGTTTGCTACTATCTAATAATCAGATCCCTGCCATGTCTTTATTCATACTAGCTGACACTACATCAAAAGCCTGCTTGGTTCACCCTACTGACTCTTTTTGCCTCTTGGCTTTACTCACAGTTCTGTTTTCAAAGCTGATCTCTAAAACCCTTTTCCTTCCTGATTACAGTTCCTAATTTCACTCAGTGCCTGCTATAATTTCTTAATTAATTCTGTAACTATATCATTAAACTCTGTTACATTCTCTTTCATCTGGCAGGAAAGAAGCACTCCAAATAAACTTGTAGCATTACTCAATAGGTCACTATTAACTACAGCTTATCATCCCAAGTAGCTCCCTTTCAATCATCTTTCTCTCTGGGAAAAGAAAACACCTTGGTTTGGTGTTTCAAGAGCCCTGAAGAGAGCTTCTAACTACTCTGACAATGGTATGATATAAAGAGCCTGCAATAGTGCATTGGGATAAAAGTTTCCTATAGAATTGAACATAATTATATGTTCATAATTATATTATAATTGAACATAATAACGCACTGACATGCTTCAAAAGCTTCCTTTCTTCAAACTGGACCTCATTTTGCCTAAATATGTGGGGTGTCAGTCCAACTTCAGAGCAGCAGTGTGCAAGACCTGTGTACTCTCTGGCATCTAAGAGTACTGCACATGGGGTTTGCATCATTATCTCTCTCCACAGTGTCCCAGCACTCAGCACTGGTGAGGACACTCATGTCAGGCACTGTGTTCAGTTCTGGACCCCCCAGCACAAGACATTGAGCTGCTGGAGCAAGTTCAGAGAAGGGCAACGAAGCTGGTGAAGGGTCTGAAGAACCAGCCCTGTGAGGAGAGGCTGAGGGAAATTAGATTAATTTAGAGAAAAGGAGGCTGAGAGGAGACCTTATTACTCTCTACAGCTTCCTGAAAGGAGGTTGAGGTGATTTTTTTCCAAAGAGAAGCAGAAGTTCTCCAAATGGATGTAATTCATACACTGCCACTCACACTCTGAAGGGTGGGCACGAAGCTATCATATAAATTTCATTTTGGCACAGCCTGAGAAAATGATGGCTGGCAGCAGATAAACTGAGATGGTCTGTCTGAAGATTAAGGTTCACACTTTGAACCTGTGCAGTTCACACTTGGTTAGAAGATTATACTTGAAATCCTCAGATATTTCACTTAATATTTTACTGTTTTTTGACACTTCCACCAGGAAAAGTTTCCCCTACTCTTGTTGTCAAAAGGATTTTCCTAGCCCTGGGCGTATTATTTCACTTTAAGTATTGACTAGCAATAATCTAATATCTTTTTTTTACTTTGGGGGAGTTTTGTCTCTGCAAAGATAAATTGTCCCAGGCAGAATAGACAAAGCTGGAAGAATTTATAGAGACTCTTTGATTGGTCTATATGTGAGAAGCACAGCACTGAGCACACATATATATAGCCTAGCAGAAGGGCTGTGTGCCCATCAAATGATGTCCAAAAATGAGTTTTTATGTTAGTCTGGAGTCCTTAAATTAGACTAGATTCCTTAAGTTAGAAACCACAAAAATAGCTTCAGTAGGTGCTGAGAAGCTGTAGCTTGTTGTAAATTCCCACATATGCTCTGGACCAACAAGGGAAAACACATTGTTCCTCTCCTCCATCTACGTTCTAAAATACAGATTTTTTTTGTATGTCTTGAGGACTCCAAATTAAGAGCTCTGACAAAGTCCTCACAACAATATAACTTTGCATGTACTGATTTAGTGATAATTAATTGAAAATCTGCAGGAAAAAAAAAAAGAGCTTTTAAGAAAAAAAGGGGGGGAGAGATATTAGCACTGTGTTAAAAGGTTGCCACCTACTGGGCATCTCATCAGCCTCTGTGAAAGACATGAAGAGGTACAGAAGATCTGAGAAAGCAGAAAAGGCTTGATTTGCAGGAAACTTTCCCAAAAGCTCAGGGTTTTCTTTCTTTTCTGCAGCTTTCTCATGCATTTCTTCTAGAAGCAGCAGCAGCAGCAATAAACATGTATCTTGGCTTTCTGGTGCCTATATTCCATTATGTCCTAACAATTTGGTTACCAGTTTTTTTCATTCTCTTACTTCCAGCTAGCAGGCACTGTGCAGGCTTCCCACAGAAAACAATTAAGAGATGAAATATATGCACAAAAGGGAGATATATGCATATAAGGGGAGATATACAAGCAAACACAGATCAGCCCCAGCCTGTACTGATCCATGGGGTTGTTCCTCCCCAGATGAAGGACTCTACACTTGCTCTTGTTCAATTGCATTCAATTTCTCCCTGCCCAGCTCCCCAGCCTGTGCAGGTCTCTGGATGGCAGCACAGCCTGCTGCTGTGTCAGCCACTCCTCCCACTTTGGTGTCAGCAGCAAACTTGCTGAGGGTCACTCTACCCCCTCATCCAGGTCATTGATGAATATATTGAATAATACTGGACCCAGCACTGACCCTTGGGGGACTCCACTAGTCACAGGCCTCCAGACAGACTCCAGCAAGAACTCTGTGGTCAATAATGTTAAAACCCTCTGTTAAAAGATCTTTCAAACAAAAATAATAAGGTACTTTACTCTGTTTGTAAATCATTGGTGCCCTTATCTCATATAGAATATTTTCACGTCCTAAAATCACATGATTAGAGACTCTCCAGATTATAAAGTTAACTCCAAAGTTAGAAGCCACTGAGTTAACTTCTATTTAGCCTTCTTGGGGATAGGTACTATAATTTTTAATTACTTGCCCTCACAATTTCCACTGGAATCCTTCTTTACTGTGCATTTAAGGTTGCACAGCACCCACTGAATGAAAAGTGATTCAATACTTTATCACTGGTATTTAGTGGGTTTCATTTGTTGTGCACACAACAAACCTTGCATGGTAGACAGATTTATTCACTTCTTTACATGGCTTTCCCCTTGGTGCTCATTACTGCAGTATAAATACTTCACTGACAACTAACTCACCTTCAAACTACTGCTCTTTGGTGAGAGATAGCACTATCGTGGCTCCACAGATGAGGAATCAGTGTTTCCTTTTGATGGCTTGGCATTTTTTTCCTCAAAGATTGAGTTTTAAAACCACTACCTGCTCAGCACATCATATATATGAAGAATAAAGAAGCAAGATCTAAGACATAGCTGATAGTGGATTGTTATTTCCTAAATGTTGTCATGTACATCACTAGTGCAGCGACCCCAGAACATCCTGCAAAGGCATTTCCCCATGGAACATTTCATTTTATTTCAAGATAAAGTGTGTCCATATTTTCTGAAATTCTCAAGCTGTTCTTGGAGTGTGCAAGAGAATCTCTTCCTCCTTCAAGTTCTTACTGGGATGCCATAATTTCTGCTATTTAGCAGGTAAGTTGCTACTCCTACTCTGAGCTTCAGTTCCTTTGGGGCAATTAGTGCTTTCAGTCTTTTTCCTTTTTCATTTTAGGATATGCTTGGATGACTCCTTTCCAGATCACAGTCATTCCCTGATGCACAGAGAAAATGGACATCTGGAGTTATCCCTGTAACCCTTGTGCTCAAAGCAGAGCTAATTTCAAAGTTCGAGCTGGTTAATCAGGGTCATATCCAGGCTAGTGTTGAGTTTCTCCAGGGATGGAAATTCCACACTAGGCAATCTGTTCCAGTTCTCATTCATCTGCTCACTAATGATTTGGCTCTGACTGAGATTTAGAAATGTCCCCAGTATCATGTGATTAACACTATCATTTTTCAGTGGCATTGACTCTGGTAATAGGGTAACATTTTCTGCTATTTCAAGACATCTCTTCTTTGATATATCTTATGCAGACTATTTATCAGCAGGCATTTTTGAAACGCTGCCTTATGGATAAAGCGTTGGAAACATTAATTAGCTGCCCTCCAGTACCAAATTGTACATCTAACATAATGAATCTGCTCGTTAGAGAGGGTTTGGAAGTGACACCATTTAGCAGGAGTGAGTTGCTTTGTTCCTGTATCGTTAGCTGATTATTCATGTTGATTTTTTCCTTAATTCTACAGAAGTGTCTATTTGGATGCTTACTTGTATCCGTGGACATTTTGCTACAGAGATTAAATGTTCTCATTCTACCAGCCTTGTTTTGTGCCACACATTCCATTTTTTCCCCATAGTCATCACAAAAACTGTACCCCAATACCAATGTTCATTTCTGTGTCTATTTCTTCTCTAAAGGTTGTATACCTCACCACTATAAATCTCTATTTTTAACAGCAACATTACAGGTGGCTGCTTCCCCCAGAGACATTTTCAGCTGTACACATTTCATCTCTTCAGTGTCCTTTGCATCTTTAACATACAACTTCTCAAACAAGTTGCTTTTCATTTTTCATTGCATGATACTTCCACACTCATGGCAGCCTTCTGGGTTTGTGCCTCTGCAGGATGTTTCCCTTCTGATGTGAACTGTGCTTGATGCTTCTGTCTGGGACTATGCATATGAGGGACTGCTGACCTCACACATTTGATCATCTACGTGTCATCACCATCACCAAGGTGCCCTCTCATCAATGAAATCCAACTACAGAGTTACCTGTGATTTTTCTAAGCAGTTAACATTTGTTAGTGGTACCAGCTTATAGGGAAACCAAAACCAATAGAAATGGAGTCATACATCACATCTGAACTCTACAGTCACATGAGCTTTCTTGTGTTAAAGAATACCTCAGCACTGCCTGAGAGAAACAGAAGTGGCAAATCCACTCAATTTATTCACTCTTTGATTACTTTTCTCATTCTTTTATCAAGCTCTAAACAGTGCCATGGATTACAGCAATTTTTGTTATGTGAGCACTGAAAACTAAGTAAATATTTCATCATAAAAAACCTATGTGCAGAAAATTCAGTTGACCTTTGAAGCAACACTGTTCCAAATCTGGAGTCTCAATCTAGTCAGTAATAAAAAATGTAGAATAAAAGTTTCGTTTCATTTTATTTTACCAGTATATCTCTTAACCATGGAACCTTGACATCCTTCGAATAGAAACACTGTGTTTTCAAAGCATTTCACGTATTTAAAAGCTAACAACAAGCTTAAATCCTATCTTTCTACTCTGTTAAAGTACATACTGCTGGAGCTACCATGAATATAATGCAGTGAAACTATAAAGTCAAAAATACTGAAAAATTTATCAAATGTATTATTCATCTAACTCTTGGTAACAGTTAATAATATCCATCAAAAGCCACAAACAAAGTAACACAACACACTGATGGATATGACCAAAAAGGAAATTATTTGCTAAACAGTGTCACATGAAACTGCAACACTGAAATGTAACACACAAATCTAAAATGCATGCTCATTTCCAAAACCACTACTAAAAGTGTGGTGTGAACAGCCAATTCTGCTAAATCTATGCCAAGTCTTTTATTAACTGAAGTATATGATAATAAAGCAAATATCCAAAAGCTTATTTTATAATAGATGCCAGTTCATGTCACCTTTACTGAATCACATGGGATTGCTGTGAAAAAACACCAGGAGTACTGCAATCATGTTAGGGTGCAGTCTCCAGCCTTCTCCTCTCCAGCCTTCCTGGAGCCCCTTCAGGCACTGGCAGGTGCTCTAAGGTCTCCCCAGAGCCTTCTTTTCTCCAGGCTGAACAACCCCAGCTCCTTCAGCCTGTCCCCACAGCAGAGCTGTTCCAGCCTCTGAGCATCTCTGTGGCCTCCTCTGGCCCTGCTCCATCAGCACCATGTCTCTCCTGTGCTGAGGGCTCCAGAACTGGATGCAATACTCCAGGGGAGGTCTGAGCAGAGGGGCAGAATCCCCTTTCTCCAGCTGCTGGCCACACTTCTCTTGCTGCAGCCCAGGATGGATTGGCCTTCTTGGCTGCCAGTGCCCACTGCTGCCTCATGGCCAGCTTCTCCTCCACCAACACCCCCAAGTCCTTTCCTGCAGAGCTGCTTTCCAGCTCCTCATCGCCCAGCCTGGATGGATAGTGAGGGTTGTTCCCACCCAGGTGCAGGACTCTGCATTTAGTCCTGTTGAACCTCATGAGGTTCACCTGGGCCCACCTCTCCAGGTCCCTCCAGGTTCAGGTCCAGGTCAGCCAGTAAATAAATATTTACTATTTATAAAGTTAGATTATTTGACTACATGCCCATAGGTACTGAAACAATTCTGTAGCTCCTTCAGAATTATTTCATGGTGGACAGCATATGACAGCTACAGTAAGCACCAAAGTGGTAACTAAGCAAAGGTGACCAGTAGTAAAGGTTTTCAGGCATTAGGTTTTCAGGTGTTAGTATTTAGCCAGACTACTTAACTCTATTGTAACAGGGAAAGTTCACAGTCCTGGAAATTATACCAAATGCTGTATTACCCTCAAGAAGTTCAAGTGGTGGACGGTGTATGTAAAAGGGTGGCAGGAAGGCATGTGCTAGAGAGTATCAGTATTGACTTCAAGAGAGCTTGGGATACACATCTTTCTATTTACTCCTTTTATGAATGAGATTTCATTCATCATTTCAGTTCCAGTCAACATTCTGTAACTAAAATAAAACCTACATTTTTATCTTTTCTTTACAAATTGACAGTTAAGTTAACCTTGTCTAAAAGCCTGGGAGGATGTAATCAATCCGACAATTTAAAGACAATATTTGCAGACATTTATATTGCACTTGGACACATTCAGTAAACAGTCTCCTACAGAAATCTACCGCCATCGATGGCAACATTCTGATACCTACTAATGTTGTCATTGCGTTTTCAGGGTGAAATTACAAAGCAAGCCCAGATCTCTCTGCAGCAGATGAAAAAAATAACTCGGAAAGAATATCTGACAAGAATGACAAGCATATACTTGTGACTCAGGTGTCATTTAAATGCCCTGTACTTCCAGGCATAATAAGCGGCTACTCTGTATAAGCTCTATAACCTCCCGGCAGCACCGCATTGGCAGCACCGGGATGCCCGACTCCCTGGCAGCCCCGAGGCACCGGCGGAGCCCCTGGTCAGTGCCCACCCTGACCACCAAAGCCGAGAAGCCGCGGCGGAGCCCGCCCGCATCCCCTCATCCGAAATAGCACCGTACGCGCTCCTACATCGCGGAGCTCCTACAACCCCCTCCCTGCCTCTTCCCCCCGTGTTTCGGCCGCGATGCCCGCCTGGGGCTGCTCCCCAATCCCCGGGCAGCTCCCTCTGCACCGCTCGCAGGACCCATCCCCTTCTCCTAGAAGGAAAAACAGGAGGCAAAGTTGCCGGGACTTACGGTGGCAGCGCTCCCGACGCTGGCGCGACACCTCTCCCGGCCTCCCGGCACCTCGGGTTCGGTTCTCGCAGCCCCTGACGGCGCCTTCACTCCTCGGAGGGGCGCAT
The DNA here is from genome assembly GCA_013401355.1 of Ceyx cyanopectus. Classification (NCBI taxonomy): domain Eukaryota; kingdom Metazoa; phylum Chordata; class Aves; order Coraciiformes; family Alcedinidae; genus Ceyx; species Ceyx cyanopectus. Next base: position 50,766 of record VYZU01004072.1, read on the forward strand.
GGGACCGTCCGCTCCCCGCCAGCTGCCCCGGGGCTCCGAGGAGGAGGAGATGGGCTGAGCACTTCAGCCGGCACACGGACAGACGCCGGCCAGTGCCGAGCTCCTCCGGCTGCCTTGTGCCTCGAGAAGCATCTACCGCCTCTCTCTAGCGACGCGCCCAGCCCCTGCTGCCTCCCGGGCGAAGCCGAGGGGGCTTCGCGGCGACGTCGGTGCAGGGCGGGCGGAGAGCTCCCGGCTGCAGAGACTCCGCCGCTCCCTCCTCTCCCGACCGTCTACTGCCGGCGGGGGGGCGGCCACGCAGGAGCCGGCGCTGCGCTGGCGGGCGGGGCGGGGGCGGTGAGAGGCGAGGAGAGGCGAGCTCTGCGCATCTCCCGCCAATCCGCCCGAGGTGGGGCCCTGCTGCGCACAAGGGAGGCGACCCCAGACCCGGGGCGCGTTCCCCGCTCTGCCCCGTGGAGGAGGCGGGGTCGGAGAGCGGTTGCCCGCGGCCGAAAGCCCCTTCTCCTAGCTCCCCTTACGGGGTTGAGGATCCCGCCGCCCGGGTCCTACCCACCGGGGGGTTGCGTCGCCTCGGGGCGCTGCGATTCTCTCTGTCACTGCGCACCCGGGGACCCGGCCGGAGTTCCCACCACTGTCTGCCTCCTCTTGGAGAAATTCCTTTGACCCAAGCCAGCGTTTCCATCCCATTACGGCCACCTTTCAGAAGAGGAAAGCTGGGGAAATGGGGGAACCCCGCTCCCGAGCACCTGGGTGGGAGGGTCGCCACACCCCCGACGTGGGCAAGGCAGCGGAGCCCCGGCTGCCCGGGGACCCTGCCCGCTCCGGAGCCCTGTCTCCCCGTCTCTGCTGCTCTTAGAACTTGCGTGAAGCAGTTACCTACCGTCTAGCGAGCCGGGGAGGGCGAACAACGGGTAACCGCACGGCTGGATGACAAATATCTAAAGTCCCATTTCTGCTCCAGAAGTTACCTAGGCGTTTTGAACAAGAGGAGAGGCCGAGGAAGACCTTTTCCGAGCGCGTCTGATCTCAGAAGAGCAGCCCCCTGCTACGCGGGCATCCAACTGTCATTGAGCCAACAGTCCACCCCGGCGTTGCGGGAGAGAGCCGGGCGATTGTGCGTGAGGTGTTGCAGGGGAGGACTCTGTTGTCGCTGCTGCTATCTGCCCACTAGTGAAACATCCACAGAGGCACGGTGAGGCTGGGAGAGCGAGCACAATGCACCGTGATTCAGAGCTGCGCTCCCGCCAAACGCGCCGGTGCGGACAGCAGGTAGTAGGGTGTCTTCCCAGCAGATGGAGTCAGGAGGCAAATTTGCTCAAAAAGGAGCTCCACTGGACTAAGAATAGCTTTCTTCTTTTTTTTTTTTGCACGAAGGACGTTGCTACCATCAAATAAAAGGAACTTTGATACTGACTTTTAAGTTGCCTGGCTTGCTTCTCGGTGGAAAGTTAGCTGTCGAGTGTTTGATTTCCACCTACCGCTTTCTCTTGCAGGCTGCAGACACATTTTAACAGCCTGCCGCTCTGAGAAACCCTTTTTCTGCCTGTTTCCACATTGCAGCTCGGGCCATGCATGCTCGGGAGGGAGAGGAGCAAGGGAGGGAGGCTCTGAGTTGGGCACGAACCTCGTTCCAAGAAAATGCTGTTTAGAGGAGCCAGCAGCTTTTAAAAGTCCACCTCTATATAGTACCATTCATCCTCCTTCGAATGGGGTGGGGGCAAGGGAAAAACCTGTAATAAAAGCTGAGACACTCAAGCATTTCTGTAAATCATCATCCCTTTAAGACTTGAGCTTTCACTGTAGGTTTCACACTTGACTCTTCTGGAGGCAGCAAGGAGAATCAGTGGGAGCTGATTTTTATGAACTCTCATAATGCCACTATTACTTTACAGATTGGCAGGAAAAGTGAAGTTAAATGCACCAGCATCTGGTAGAAATGTCTTCTCTGGTGTATGTACAGTATATTAATCATAAAATATTGCAGACTATATGAATCTTCTCTGGAAACCATTCCAAGAGCCTTATGAAATTTCTACAAACCACCAGCAGGCATATTTCATAAATTGAACACACTTGCAAAATTCCATCAACATAACCTTTACATGAATTGATTCACTAATGTATTTTTAATATGAGAAACTACACATTATGTGCAGTTACAGGCAATGCAAGTATCTATATTAATACTCAAAACTCAGTTATATACTTTTACATAGATAAAATTTCATATTTTTTTTAAGAATGGCTCATGGCCTGTATATCATTCAGTCTTGCCTTATCCCCTCAAAATACATTTTAAGTAAGATTAAAGCAGCACTATAAGCTCATATTGGTTTGGTGGACAAAGGTGTATTTCACCTCAAATCTTTATTCTGCTAGACAAAAATTATTATGTCTGTAAGTCTGAGCAGCACGTTATTTTAAAGTTATTTTAATGGGCACATACCTGGCAACCCCAGCTCTTGACAGCAAGTGTATTCTTAATCATTCTCATTGTTGTCATTTGTTTATCACTCAGTTTGACACGTCTAAAATGAAGTCCTGCCAACAAGTGGTGTGTAGGAATCTCCTTATGTTGGGTGTGAACTTTCTCCCACAGCAGTGGGAAGAGTGACTGACATAGAGTTACTCAGCTACAGAAATGTTGGCAGGATGGAGGTGTTCATTGTAAATCTTCAGGGAGAGACACTACTGTCTCTGATCAATACAACTGATCTTAAGACTATATATGCATGTGTACACTTGAGCAATGTGAAGGGAGATGCCTCACACAGAGTTTGCCATAATATCATACAGTATAGTAAAGCTGGGAAATTATTTAGATGCCTTTATGGTTGATTATGAGAATTGCAGACACATTAGAGAAGGAGTCTGATTTTTTTCCATAGCTCTTTGAAGACTATATTTTCAGAATTCATTTAAATTTGGAATAGGAACTATTAATAGTAGGAGCTATATAGGAACTATAAATAGGAATAGGTTCATCATTTCATACAGCATCACAATTCTAACCCACGTTTGTCTAGAGAGTTCAATTAGCTCAAGAAGAACAGCTACTAGTTTTATAGATAACCTCTCCATAAGAAAAGTGGAGCATACTTCCCAGTAGGTCTGTAAATATATATCACATATTAAAGACAGCTGGATTAGAATGCATCTAGAAGGACTTAATTGAGGTCCTGGCGATGGAACAAGTAGAAGATTGCATGCATTGTGGACAAAAAGCAGCCTGGAACAGGGAGTTAGCAGGAAAACACTACAGAGATGGTTTCTATGCTTATCATGTTGGTCCACTAACAATCAACTTCTCAGTGTTATTCTCCCCTCATTTCTCTTCACACATGCACACCAGCAAAAATACACATTTATTCCTGCAGTTATTGACTGATTATCTGACACTGGTTTTTCTGTAACAGCTCCCCACAGAAATCTCACCAGCCAAACTAAATGTAGTGACCGAGGGTCAGATACTTGGAGCAGCAAATTACAGAACACAAGTCTTGAGGGAAATGTCTGGGTGTAAAAATTTTGCTCACCTTCATCTGAACCTAATGATTCTCTTTGTGTGGTAGTCCTAGCCATGCCTCTGAGGTAATTGCATCTCCTTTTCTCCCAATACTTAAGTGAAATCACATGCAGAGCTCCTAGATCAGTCCTGTATTTCTAAATACACTGTAAGTCTGCTCCTTCTTCAGCCAATTAAAACAGATACAGAGACACAGTGCAGAGGTGTCTGGCTCTAGAGATTCCAGACATTAAAATGGAACAAAATCTCCCAGAGGAACCTCATTTTCTCTGGCACTTTTTCTATTCCCTTTCTAGATATATTTTATGGCTTTGAGGCATGACCCTCTCCTTAGTTCCTCTCATCATCATGAAGTCTTTACAGGGAGGCATGTCTAAAATACTCCTCTGTGTTCTGTTTTTGAACACACTGCTATTCCAAAGGGGAAAAAAAATAATAAAAAAAGAAGTTGGAAAGGGAGGAGATGCAGGAACCTCTGTTAGTCCAAAACAGTCATTTTAGCTATTGGCATATTTTAAGAAGCAGGAGTATTGGAAGTTTTCAATCAGAGGGTTGCCAGTGCATTTCAGTCTTGGCCTACAACATCTTTTCTATTTGAATTCTGGACTCTGATTGTAGGAGAAATATGGAAAAAGTTTGAAGGGTTTTTTTTTCAGATACCAGTAAGTGAAAAATCTGAAATTTTTATATAAATAACAAATGTCTCCTCTGATAAATTACAAAATAAATCTGCCACAACTTCCCCTGTGATGTGTTTTTGATGCATTTTTTAAAACTGAAATCTCTTTTACACTGTTACTTTTTGCTGCCATGTGCTAAAAGTAAAAATACAACATGGTTCTCAGTACTGTTCCATTCTGAGTTGTGCTTCACTTCATATGGGTTTAACAAGGTTCATCTTCTCAAATTTGTCATTGGCCTGTTTTCTATCACTTAACTTGCAGTTTTATAAAGGAGTGTGAAAATAATTCCAATTCAGGCATCAACTGTACCACGGACTCACACCTCTCTCTGCAGCTTTCAGGCATATATATTTATACAAGTACATCTCTCTTCCATAAATATTATTGATCTATTTGTTGTCCAGTTAAATCTCATCAAGTGAACTGTTAACACAAGCTAAATGTGATCAGTGACAGCTGGATATTCAAAGAAAGCTGCAAATCACAGAAGAGAATTGGAGACAGATGTGCTTAAATCCAAATACTGGAGGTTTGTATAGTGGGACAATTTCTACAGTGTGTTGGAAAGATTTTTTTCCTCTCAGTTCACAACACTCAAGGCAAGAGATTGTCTTTTGATTCAGTGATTTGCTTAATACTGATTTTTTAGACACAATGATTTCCTCCAAGACTCATTTAGACCATGCAAAGAGCAAGAAAGTTCTCTGGATTTTCAAAGCAGAGGAATTTACCTGTCACAAAGGCATTCTCTGCACACACTGGAAGTGACATTAAAACACTAGCTTGGAGGAGTGATTGCATGGTATATTTTTACTTGGCTTTCTGTGTCTAGTTTCTCTTTGTAGGGATGCTGTTGACAAGCAGTGACAGGGCACCATCATTTGCTCTTCTCTTACTACCTTCTATGCTTGTGTAAAAGCTGTTCAAATTAGAGTAGCTTCAGAATAAAGAATTCACTTTTTGGTTTTGTTTAGTTTTTTTCTTTTCATAGTAGGATCTCTATCTATGGATTGTTATTTTTTGCTTATTTATGGACTTTTCCCCCTTCTGGCGAGGCTTCCTCCTTTTCTGTGCTTTGATGGCAGATGTTATACTCCTAAATTCCTTCTTGAACAACAGGGTCAAACTCTGAACTATACCCTTGGTATTCTTGTAGCCCATTTTTCCTGCAAAGCCAAGTTACCTGATAGATTTTGAAAAGCCAGTTTATCTAATTCCATATTTTTTAGTACTTGCACAGTAGAAGTGCAATTTTGCTTTTCACATTAATGGCATCTCAAAAGTTTTTATAGCTAGAGCTATTAGCTCACTCTGTACCCAAACCATGCTTTTAATCCCATCAACTTTTCCATAAGTATCTATGTTGAAACTCCTTGCTAAGTGAGTACCTATTGATCCGTGCCTTAGGCTGGATTCTTTCTGGGGAGTTCTGAAAGGAATTCAGTTTAAATGTTGTACCTGGAAGAACACATCGATTTAGCAGCATTCAGCTACCACGGCTGCTTCACTGATGTAAACTCCTTTCTTTAAGATGCTAGTTGAAAATTCGTGTATGGTCTGCACAGTTGTCAGAGGTATAACTTGCTTTTGAAAGAAGAATAAAATTGCAATTAAATATAAACCCCCATGGAGGTATGGAAATGTCCTTTCATGCTACACAGAGAACTTTGGCAAGTTAGAATAAAGTGATTAAAAAGCAGAAGGCTCAGGGGTGGAATCTGAGTACATGGGTGCATTTTCCTGAATCTCTTCTAAAGATTCCTGGCAGGTGATGGTTTAGAAAACATCCCTGTTGGCTGTATTTTCCCACTAGTCAGTTAAAGGCAGTTTCACACTGAAGAGAGTGAATATGGTAACTACCTGGTTATCCTCTCATCTGCTTTGGCTCACCATTCTGAAGCTTCTAATCTGGATATGCAATAAGAGATCCTGGATGATTACTGCTCCAGGACCCTAAAAGTCCTTTACTGATTTTACTTTCAACACTTATGATTTTGGTGAGGTTTTAAATTAAAAGTTACTTGATTTTTTTTTTTTCCTAGTTTGGCACTCATAGACTAGAAACCCATCACCTTTCATTTTTTATTAGATGCCTCTAGCATCTCATTTTTCTTGTATTTGAATTATTTTGTTCTTAATTGCTTTATGCACTTCTCTTTCCCTAATGTCCTTTGGAGCTACTTGAGATTGACACTGTGATAACAAAGTGAGAGAAGCTCTTGGGAAAGTTAGAAATTAAGGCAGGGATGCTTACCTGTTCAGGTCTTAGTCTTTCTTTTTTCCTATGTGAAGATGATTTGTGGTTCCTGACTCTGTGTCCTGGGCAAAGTTCATATGGAAACCAGCAGGGAGGGGACACCTAAATGGAAAAGAACCCAAAGGATGCTTCAATCAACCTGTATTGAGGTCTCCCAATTCTTCTTGCATTTGAAAACCTGAATGGATGCACTTGGCACCTTCTGGCTCCCTTCCTGCTTCTTCCCCCATCCACTAGCCCTCAAAATTAGCTATGTAGCATTTATGCTTCATCATTCACAAATGCAATTCTTTTTTTCCCCTTCTTAGCATTCACTCCTTAACATTTCTCAGACCTTTGGAAGACCTTTGGTTTCAAATTCGGAAATCAACAGTGAGTAGCAGAATGAGTTCCTCTCACGCAAAGCATAGCTGAGTCACAGCAAGTTTATATCAGTGGCAGCTCTTTCTGAGTTGAAGGTCTTTGATGTCATCAGCTTTTCTAGTGCTGGCAGACTTGGTTTTTTTTTTTTCTTCTGTCTAATATGCAGTGGGAGCTGTTTTTGAAAGGATAGCTGGGGAATGAGAAAACTTCTGAGTCTTCTGTGTGCTTCTTCAATGCCTCATTTTTGATCTGTGGAGTGGTTTCGGAGATGTCTTCAACAGCAGATACTGATACCAATCCTGAAGGCAGCATTTTACTGCTGTGGCACAGGTTTTTCAATTTAGATTCCCAAAAATGTGCTAGGTTTGGAGAGCACTCTTTAAGTGTGAAGAACAATGAGGGAGAAAATCCTTGGAGATGTTTCCAAGGGCCCTAGGAGCCATTGCTGAAATATCTGAAAATTTTCTATGCTCCCCACTCTAAACCAGTGGGCAGGCAGGAGTTTACCAAGGGGAAAAAAGGGAGCAGAAAGGAAGATGGTTAAGCAGCTCAACACATATCTTCCCATCTCCACTGCAGCTGTCAAAATTAATTCTTTTCACATTAGAAAAGCAGAATTGCAACAAGAGCATCTGAAAGGGAGTACTTTACAGAAAGTAAGAGACTATATGAAGTGTGTATCTTCTTTAAACACCAAAATCTGTGCTCATCAGATGTGTGATATCTTTTCTTCCAAGTCTTATTTCTACTGTTAGCAGTTGTGGCTGAAATATTTTTATTTCCCTGTAGTTACTGAAATGTAACTGCATTGTTTTTTTCAGACATCTAGCCTCATATTTTCAGTGCCTCCAGCTGCATGCCTAAATTAAGCAGTATAACTCTACTCCCTAAAATACTTGTATTAAGAATGGCAGAATCAGGTTGCCCATTCCTCACAGAAATCAGATTGTTTATTTTCTTTTTATTCCAACAAACATAGATCTGACACTGCCAGTATTTTGAATATTATCCTAGTCTATGGCTCGATCCTCTGTAACACCCTGGGTGACATGCAAGAATTTAGGGTTAAACTCACATTTCAAAGGTGCATTTTTCACAGTTCTTATGGGAAAATATGTTAATTGTTAGCACAGCACTGTTGCTATGTGGAATTGATAAGTCTAAATCCAGATCTCAACTTTGCCTTTTGTATAAACTAATATTTTTTTCTAAGACTGCTGTATCTAGATTTGACAGTTTTTGGAGCTGTTTTCACGCTCCATGTGTGTTCATGCACAAGTTGTACCTAACTTTTAAAAGGGTACCAAGTCCAAACGTAAAGAAAACTTACATTTTTCAAAGGAGCAAAACTCCAGATGTAACCTACAAACAGTGAAAACCATAATTTTCAGGGTAGCATTTCTATCCTTTGAAGAGAAACTCAATAAACAGATATTGGTTTATGGACAGAATCCTCTTCCCTTAATTTATAGCCAGGACATGAAGGAACTGAAAAACTGTTCCGTGTTTGCCTCAGGGACTTACAGGCAATTGGGTTTTAACAGAGGTTTCTGTGTGGTTTTTCTGAGGGCTCTACCTCTTTACAGCAGAGCTGAGCTCCAGACCTGCTCTGGGAAATGCATGGAGAGGCAGAGAACAGCATTGCAGGGGATGTGCAGAGATAACATTTCTGCAGCTTTTATATTTCAACCCTCAACACAATCAAGCTGAGGATAAAACTGTGGATTACGTTGATTATTTTGGGTATTGCTCGAGTCAATTCAACATGACTAGGGCTCATTTCTCATAAGAGTTGCATGAGTCAGACCTGTCAGATTTAATAAGTGTATGAGGCATTTTTACAAACAAATGGATTTGGCAGTGATTGTCCAAGTCAAAACATCATAGACGGGACCCCTCTCCACTGCTTTTAAATGCTTACTCCTAACAAGTATCCTAGAAAATGAGCTTAGTTTCTCTTCCAACTTATGAAGAGAAATAAATATATTTTAAAGCTATGATCTGACCCATTTTAGACCTACTTTCCAATTAAATATGTTGCTCACAAGCTTTTGATTAATGATAAACAAGGCCCACCCATTAAGGCAGTCAGTGTTCTTTGCATTAAGTTTTCTGAACTGTGATGCTCCTTTCACAACAGCCTCATTTTGGTTTATGGGGGTTTTTTTCAGAGCTGATTTAAGACTTGAGCTGTTACTTAGCATTCCTTGCTTTCCTCTATGTGTTCTCTCAGCTTTACGTGCTGATTCACCTCTTAGCATCTGCAGATTGAACAGTAGACTAAAAGGTTTAACTCTAATATTGTGATTTATTTCAGGTTTGTGTGACTTCAGCAAAGAAGCAGAAGCACCTGAGCTGTGGCAGGATCCCAAAGGCATGTGCAGAATGGCCAGCATGGCCCAGAGTCAGACTTTTCCTGGTTCTGGCTTTTCAGAGATGCCTACAAAGTATATCAATAGGGATTTAAGTGCTCTGACAGCAATGCATTCTTTTTAGAATAACCACCTGAAAATTCAGTGTGGTTTCATTCAGAATTGATCTCCCTACAGCTCTAAAATCCTGCTCAGTGAGCACTGACATTGTCAGAGGGAAATTCCACGCAAACCAGCAAACTGTTGCTGGAGCAGAATGCCACATTGTCTGCTGCTCAGCTTTGGGCTGTATTTCCATGTAAGAAGTCTCCAGATGATGGATGCTGACTCAAAGAAGTGAGAGCCTCTCTAAGCTCAGTCTCCTGCAGCACATTTCTGTCCTGCTGCCAGGAGGTATCAAGTTGAGTCTGGGGGGGACTGCAGGATGGATTGGTTGTGTCTGCTTGCACCATCAATCCACCTGCAGTGCTGCAGGAGCAGTGCTTGCTCTTTTTGTAAATCCCAGACATACTTGGAGTGGGTTTAATATGGATGATTTTGCTGCTTGTCTTCCCATGGGGTAATAAGTAATTTAATTTGCTTTTTCTTTTCCTCTAGTTGTTAAAATGAAATGCATATTTTATGGTAAAGCTGTGGGACACATTCAAAACTGCTATTTTTCATCACAGCTCATCTAGACGCAGATTGCTTCTAATAAAACATTAACATTTTACCTGCCACAGTGTTTGCAGTCTTCAAGGAGACAGACTCAATGTCTCTTGATCTCTCTTTACAGTAACACAACCAGCCCTTAAATTGATATTATGTGGAGCACTGTTATCTCACATGATTGTTGTTGCTCAGACTTGAGACTGATCAGATTATAGAGCAGCTGTGTTAAGGATTATATATCACAATTCTTGTTAAAATTAACCCTATCCTAGCTGAACCCAGGTCAAGCCCTTCCCAACTGCAAGACAACTACTCTGCCAGCCAGAAGTGCCTCCCTTGGCAACACAATCTTGCAAATAACCCCATAGGAGGAGATGGGTAGGGTAGAAATGCAGCCTTTAGTTCTGAATAAAGAGAAAATAAACGAGTTCCAATTGCCACAGGAAAAGAAGCTGGTAAAACCTGAGAGGCTTGAGCTTCTTAGTTTATGTGAAAGCAAAATAGTGTATTTTGTACCTGTAGATTCCTCAACAATCTCCAAATGGTATCTGTAGCTCACTCACAGACGCAGGTGACTGCCCTTCCCATCCATGTCCAGCAGATGCCGCCGGGAAGCCGCTGAAAAGGGCGGGGGGAAGGGAGAAAAACGAAAGAAATTTGAAATTTCAGCTGGAATTCACTGGGCAGGGAGAGAAAATAGGGTTCCAGGGGAGCAAATTGTGAGAGAAAGGCAAAAATACACAGCTGGCAGAGGTGAAGAATTGCTTCTGTACACAATGTCTACAGGAATATGTACACATCTCATAGAATAAAGGAAACCCTGAAAGGCTTTCCAAAATCTGACCTTGGTTTAGCAGTCCAATCCTTCACTCTGAATATACAGCTGGGCAACAATGAAGAATGAATATATAAAGTCTAAGTTTCAGGTGAATGTATAAATCACCTGAAACTAAATTGTGTTTTCTTTGGTTTCCTTTTTCTCTAAAAGATCTTATGCTAGTTGTTCTTTTCAAGTGTTTTGAATAAGAGGTCATCTTCAGGGAATTCTCTGAGTTTATTTTATGTTTGTTTACCAGATGTTTTCTATAAGAAACTGCTAATTAATTGCTAATTTGTACAAATGAAATAGGCTGCCAGAATTACCTGAAGCAGCAGGCAGCAGCTGAAGCCAGTGCTTTGGGAAAGCAGCTTTTCCAGGGGCTTAGTCTAATTGACACAACAGGTCAATTGCCTCTTCTCATGTACCTTGTTCCTCTAACATTGTTGTTACCACCATACACATTATTAACCCCTGATGTTTCTGTTCTAATCTACTCAAGCAGCTCGCTGCTGAAGAAGTGAAGATTTTGGTCAAAGATAAGACTCAGACTCTATTGCTTCAAACAGGACATTCAAATTAATAAATATTTATCTTTAATCTCTCTATGCCTAAATTCTCCCTTTTTATATCAGGAATAAGAGCATCTGTTCCTGTCCTCCCTGCCAACACACACAGAGAAGGAATTATCCTCTTGTGAGAACAGGTCACAATTACATCTGTAAAATACAAGACATATGTTATACATGAAAAGGAGTTCCTGGCCCTCCCTGTCTTAAAAGATATGATTGCAGCTAACCAGGTTAGTAATTTGGAAAAGTTGAAGAGAAGTTCAGCTCTGCAGGCAGTAGGGGTGAGTCTTCTGGCAGGTTCTGGATGTGACTGTCAAAATTAAGGCAAATCAATTGACTTTGGTAGATCTGGGTTCAGAGAAGGGAAGTTTCTTTCTAAAGCTTCTGAATTCTTGCTTACTGGGTCAATGGATTTGTGTTGGATACACATTTGTAGTCAAAGGTTTGATTCTCCATGATCTAGATGGAGTTTGCTGCAGTGATGCAAGAGGGCTTTTTATGCTGCCTCTGGAGAGCACTTGATGTAATGTCTCATTTCATTACCTTCTGTTATGAACCCACATGCTGACGAAATAATCATGTAACAAAGGAGAAAATAAGTCATTCTGCTGTTCTCACTAAACTGGTGTGGCACTTCATTCTGAGGATCTAATTAATTTCAGAATTAAAAAAAAAAGGACTAAGTAAAACTCTAGAGAAATATTTTACCCATTTTAGAAGAGAATGATTTCATATCCAGTTTGTTTAATGAGCATGCTTTATAAAGATGGGTTTGAAATGCTTTATCGACTACACTGGAGGATAAAATCCCTAGTTAAAATTAACAGGCATTTGGGTACCAGCCACATGATGAGCAACATGTGTCTTCAGAAAGCTGAAGCTGGTAAAGAGGATTAAAGTTTTACAGAAGTTTCCTGCATGATCACTCTGCTTTAGCCTGCTTGCAGATCAGGGACTATATGATTCATCTTTATTCTTCCAGTACCTCTACTTTGTATAACAGCCACTGATTCAGTCTGTGACATTCAGTTAATACCTACTGCCTTGTCTTACTCTCTGCAGTAGTGTTCAAGCAGTGGTGAGGGCAAGGAAGGAAGGGAGAACATCACTTCAGTCAGCACAGAGAGAGAAATTTTGTTGCCAACCACCAAAAGAAGAATTACAGACATAGCTGAAAGCAAAAGGGAGAAAAACATGCTCTGTTTCATTAAAAACTTCAGTATTGGGAATAGAAAAGATACCTTTTCCTTCCTCCAAAGCAAAATGGTTGACTCTTCAGATTAGGTTTATCTCCACAAAGATTTTGCAAAGCCTTGTAGGCTTTTTTGCACATCTCAAATAATAAAGGTGCAGATTTAGGATCATTTTAGCTGTATTATTAAAGCTTGAGTAATTTTGTCTGGCCAAAAGGCTATATTTCTGTGTAACTCTGCACTAAACAAAAGCTCACTTCTGGAAGATCACATTTACTTGGTAACCGAGTGCTATTTTTACCTGAGGTACATAATACAGAAAAGATTTTAACTTACCTTAGGTTTATCATCTCTCTGGTAAATATCCACGTGTGAGAAGAAGATCGTGGTGGTCTTTACAATGAGTAAGTGGTGTTTGACACATTAGAGACATGAAAATCCATCTGTTTGCCCATATTCACATGCCTCTGGTTTTGTACTTGGGTTTTAATCCTCAACTACCCATGTTATCTATATGATTGTGTTCACTTTATGTCTCTTTTATCATATGAAGAGCTTTTTTTTTCACATAAAGGGCTTCCTTTGCTAAGGGCCCTTGAGTGCAGAAAAAAAAAACCCACAACAAAGCATTCTAAAGCCTTTTCTTTCTTTGCCATAAGGATGGTGGTGTTTCAATTACTTACTTCTTATTCTCCAGGTCCATGGTGGGGTCTTGGTGCCCTGCTCACTTCATTGTGGCTCTTCCTGCACAGAGCCCCTCTGGGGCAGGGCTGGAGTGTCTTCTCCAAGGATTGCATGTGCTGCACTTAGAGCACAGGTTGACATAACCTCCTGCTATCATAAATGCAGACCCCTAGGAGGAGGTCTTCTTGGGCCAGGAGGAAAGAGCATGAGCACTTTCAGGTGGTGATTTATACCAAGTCGATTTCTGGGCTAAACAGCTGCAGAGAATTAATTAGAAGACTTCACCTGTAGCAGGTCATTCTCCTATAGTAAAAATAATTGCTATGATGCAAGGTTAGAGCCATTCATCCCCAGGTTTGATCACTTTAGTCTAAGTAGTTAGATGGAAGCATTTAAAAAGTTATGTGATTACAGAAATGGCAACTTGGCAAAATCTTCACAGGATTTATAAGATGCAGAAATCCTCACTCAGCATTGCTCATGTTGCCCACTGTAAACAATCAGTGCTGATGTTAACTTTTGGACCAGATATGTTTGGAGCCACTGTTCTGGACTGGGACCATCTGTGTTTTCTGTTAGTAAAACACCTGTTTTTTTTGCTTTAAATTTTATAAAAATCTTCAACAATGTGATGTGGGTCCTTGTTTCATAGACATCATTTTTCATCCTGGTGGAATCCAAGCCCATCATTTTTTTTTTTCCAGCAAAGTATCTTTGTCATAAACCACTGCACTCACATTCTATATTTAATCTAAAGAAAATAAATAAGCATCATAAGTGGCATATCAATTACATTGGCCTATTTAAAAAAATGTTTAATTTTCACCTGATCTGTGTGAATTGGAGGAAAAAATGTTGCACTGAAAAATTTCCATCTACTTTTGTTCTCCTTGCCACTTGACAGAGACCATCTCTAGAGCACCCTGTCCAGTGACAACTCATTTTAATGCAGGTACTGTTCTTGTTAAATGCTGTTTTTCAGCCAGGGAAGCAAAGGATACATTTGATTTATGGCATAATGTGATGTTGATTTCATTATGGAGAGCAATGGGTGATTTCATTATAGTGAACAGTTGCAATTGATGAATTCAAGTCACTTATCGAGCAAAATGGAATCTCTCTTTTTCTTCCTTTTTTTTTCCATAGAAGTTTTAAGCATCCTTGGTCTTTCAGCTGATTGGAGTGCTGTTGAAACAAGCTAAAATCACAACTAGTTAATTTTGAGTGATGTGTTTTAATAGCAGTATGTTACCTAAGCTTGCCCACTGCCTATGGGGTCAGTAACCTTGGTGGGTTTTAATACAGATTGAAAGTCCAAACACGTATTTTCTTAATGTTTGTTTTTATGGGCNAATGTTGTTGGATTCATGCAACCACATACAACTGGAATAGAGGAGATTTACTTCTTATAAAAGGATCATTATAGAACCTGCTTCACATATCAGTATATATAATGAAAAATATTTTCAAACTCTGTGCTTTCTTCTGTTTTCTTTCTTTTTAAGTGGTGCTTAGCTGTTATAGACAAAAAAAAAGCTGGAAGAATTTCTTCTTTGAACCTGTATCCATTTTGCTTGCATGAATCCAACAACATTTGGAGCTCTTCAAGGCTACATCAAAGAGTTTCATCATGTTTGTGCATCCAAAATGTAGTGACAGAGGAGTACTTCCAAGAACAAAGCCTGTTGCTTCATCTTTGTCTTTATATTTGAATAGGGCTTTCAAAAGGAGGAAAAATTAAGAGCAAATGCAATATTTTCTGCAAAAGGAGATGACTTGTCTTCAAAATAACTTTTCAATTGCACTGAAAATTAATGACATCTATTTAACTTAAATGACTTCAATTAGGAATAGCAAAAACCATTCAATTTTCTA
>VYZU01004073.1:4618-20423 GCA_013401355.1 Ceyx cyanopectus
ATGTTATTTATTTAATTTTTTTTAAATTTCTTTAAGTAATTAATTTTTTTCCATCTCCAAGTAGGTTTTGCTTAATGATTCTTTCAAACAGACTCTATAGATGCTAGATCAATAGTCCCATTCCCTCTGCGTGCACTATTTTCCCTTGATTGAATGGAGTCAAGGTGAGAAACCTCTCATGTGGGCTGATGAAAATGGAGCTGGCACTCCACAATGATGGAGTAAAGTTGGCAGGTTTGATTATTCAAACTTGTCTGAGACCGTTGTTCCAATTTGTCTGATTTTTAACCTTTGTTTTCAAAGATGAGGAAATGGCAAAAAGCAATGGATAAAGATGCTTAAGGGGTAATTCTGCAGCAGTGATCTTCACAAGCATAAACTCCATAGAGGTCACTTGCTGTTTAAGCAAGTTAAGAAATCAAAATTTATCTTTTGCGCTGTTTCATGAAGGTAAAAAGGGGGAAGTAAAAAATAATAATTTAAAAATTGTCCCCCACCCCTGTTTTCTCTGAAAGACACCACACCATATCTCTGATTATTTATTTATTCCACCTCATCTGGGTTTGGGATCAGCGTTATCTTTTGTGTCTCTGATTTCAGGCATCATTCATGGCAGCTTGCTTTGAAACATTTTGTACCTGGTTTTTGTTAGCTGTGTGATTTTTTTGCCATTGCTTCTGTGAGGTTGTCAATTGCTTGATGCTTTTACAAAAGTTAGGTCTTACTTTTTATTCATGTTAAAGATCCTAACCCAATAGTTAATCAGCAAGAATGTCCCTGCTGAGGGACCTATCCCCAGTTTTCTAAAATAAGGGCAATAAGGAATATAAGAGTAAGACCAATTTGGACTGAAAACAAGTTATTTGCAAAGTTTGGCTAATGGTCATTGAGAAGGAGGAGCAAGATAATCACGGCTGTATGTTTCCTAGCAAATGTGATGCAAAAGAAGAATGAATGAACAAGGATGTCAAGAAAGTCCTGAATATTAGAACCAGTTCGCAGCCTTGGAACTCTAGGATTTCACACTTCCTGGAGATCAGGATCTTCTGAGCTAAATGTGGATCCCAGATGGATTTTTGGCTTAGATTCCACCCACCTAGCTTTAAACAATTACTTGAAAAACTTACACTGGTTGTCTAGTAACCATAGCTCGTTAAAGGGAGGGCGTAATTTCCAGAGGCAATACAACCATTTAATATTTGAAATGCTTAATTTTTTCTCCACTGATTGCAGTGAGAGCTTAGGATGGCTGAACTCACAGATTCACAGATATTAGGGGTTGGGAACTCCAAGCCGTACCTTCTTAGTTGAACACTAGAAGTTACATGGAAGGATCTGGGCCAATGTGTCCAATTAGATCAGTCTTGAACCTAGATGAATTTTACTGTGATTGTAATTCAGAACCAAGACCATTTCCAATTCACAGATTTGTATGAACTGCATGACAAAGTGCAGGGTGTTATTTCTGAGCTGAGCTGAGCTGGACAGCAAGATCTTCTGTGATACCTACCAGTGAGATAAAAATACCTTTTAGTCATGGGACAAATACACTGGTGGTGAAGTAGTACAGCTTAGAAAGAAAAGGTCATCTTCTTCAAATCCAAACTAACAGCAAACAGACTCACTGCCTTAATGTATACTGATTAAAAGGAAATCAGGATGGGTAATTAACTCCTCTCTCAAGTGTTTGCACATTTACTTTCCCTCTGCTACATTTCCTGAGCACTCCTGGTGCTAAACTCTGAAGATGTTGAATAATGACTTAGAGCACTGAGTTAAAAGTTTATTTTCTTAAAAGATCTGTTCTTCCATTCATTCCATTTTATACACTGCTTTGCACCAAGCAGCACAATAAAATGAAATGCAACCATAAATCCATGGCTGTTTTGAGTTACCCCTTTCATAGTTTCTCAGACTAATAATATCAGTCAGCCTGGTACACCAGAGGAAATGTTAAATTTATGTTGTTAAATTTTCAGTTTTACCTCTATGGCTTCTCTGAATCCTCCATTCTCTATACAATACAGCCTGTTAATGTGTTTTCTGTTTATTTTTTAAACATGGGCTTTTTGCCTCCTACACAATTCAGCACCCTGCCCATCTCCCCTCCCCCTCTGACTTTCCCAAAGCAAACGGCTCATTCAGATCGAACCAGATTGACAGGTGTGTGACAGATGGATGGACAGAAAACTGGATCGGTCCAAACTCCTTGGCACTTGAAAAATTGACAACACAACCAAAGCAGTGTAACACGGAGAGATAGATTGGCAAATGGAATAAATGGTCCCTGGAAAGTTTGCGATTAATCTTTGCCCTGTCAAGTAATGACCTGATAATGCAGGAATTTAATGGGAACGACTTTTGCTAGTTCAGAGGCATCCATTAGTGTGGAGTAAAGCAAGAGACAGCAATAGGCATTGTTCCTTTTCTTATCCCATGTAAATGAGAGGAAACTATTGAAGTTGTACCATCTGCACCCCTACTCCATTCTCCCAAATGACAAGTTCACGCCTTTCTACTCTTCTTTTAACACCTTTCTACTTTTCTCCCTATCTGTTAAGGTATAACACTCATGAGTTTGCAGCTCTCCTAGAAATATGCATTTCTGTTAGAGTCATTGCACACTTGTCTCCAACATGAACTCAGACCTACCTAATAAAATTGGCACTGAAAGAGAGATTGTGTTAACTAAAAGATGTACACTATTCAGACAGTGATGTGCTCTCACTCCTGCCTTGAAAAAATAGTAGGTTCTCCTAGCTTTGTGCATCATTTATCTCTGCCTTAGTTTCCTTATGTCTCATAAAGCTGTTCTCCAGCAACAGGGCACAGTGGAGGATTCTGCTAGGCAGGCCTATTAAGAACATTCTGGGGCAAAGCAAATGCTAGTGTTCTCAGGCCTAAATTGCTTCTTGCATGTTATAGGTGTTAGTTTGTAGCATGCTAGCTTAAGAATAAGTCTAATGTGGGTGAGATCACAGGTCCGTCTATTCTAGTAGCCTGTATTTAAGAACAGAGAGTTGTAGGTGGCTGGGGAAATAGCATAAGAATATGAAATGATTTTTTTCTCTGGAATTAATGTTGTAAGAACTTACTGCTCTAAAGTCATTGTGCTCAGTAGATACTAATAGACCTGTGAATTTGTTTAGTCTGTATTTCCGAAGTTTGTGTCTATTGCTGGGTGCCTCAGCATGTCCTGAAACAAGTGATTTAATTTTATACCACTTGAGAGAAAAACAAATTGAAACAAAACAAAACAAATAAACGCCAAAAAAAAAACCCCTAACTTTCAACGTGCTTACTTGTCTGCCTACTTCATTAGCTTCAAGTATTCAAAACAGGCAGTGGGTGGCCTTTTGCCCTCCAGCTCCAGTTCCAGACAGGGGCTCAATGCACAAGATGTTAAGAAGGGTGGAAAAGTAGTTATTGGTCAAAGAAACCCAGAGAAGGAGCAGGTAGATGTGTGACATCAGAGAGGTGGTGTTTACACTCCAAGCAGCCTGGTACAGACTGAGATACCCCAGACCTAACTGACATGAATAACTGAGTCACCTTCACGTTGGCAAGGAGGGGACTGGCTGGGGAGTGGAGAGGGGAGCCCAAGTGTTCTGTCACATCAGTGCAGCTGCAGCACTGGGGGAGGGAGCATGCAGGGGGGCGGAAGAAGCTCATTATGACTGATAAATAGAGGGCTCCTGTTGTCAGCAATGTCATTGTGTTCACCTTTTTTTACAGTCCCCTCTTTCCAGCTGTGTAATTAATTAATGGATTGGAAATGCTTAGTTTCCAGTGATCTACAGGTTGACCTTGCACCTTCCCCTGCCTATCTGGGATTGTTGTCAGTGGGTCCAGCTATCACCAAAGACATCTCCCTCTTTAACTGTCTCTGCTTCAGCCTCCTTGATACCAATAGTAGATCCTGTACCTTTCTCCACATGCTTGTTTTTATAGTTCTAAGCAAAAGCAAGCACCATCTCTCTTTTTTTGATAACAATTTTATGCTGAATGTGCACTAGGATAAATGACACAAGTTGCAAGTCCCCATAAATATGAGCCCAGTGTGGGCCAAAGGATAGAATTAAGAGCATAACCATTTTATCTTCGGTGAGGAGGGATGTTCATATAATCAGATTTCAGAGTGATCAAACTTACACATGCAATCCAAATTAGCTGTTCTGGTTATTCTGCAGACAGTGATGAGAGAGGTGCCTCCACTCTCACGCCCTCTGAAGGTAACTGTCTCAGAATGGGATAAATCTCTTTGAGGAGAGATAACTCCTTATTTCAGGTAGGAGAACAGTGGAGGTTAAAATAGATAATTTATGTTCAACGTAGCTAAAATTAGGTAAAATGTGTTTCATCCTTATTATCTCCGCCTTTCACTGAAACAAGTAGATCCATTTCTTCACCTCTCATTTGTATCTTTATGCATATGTGTAAAGGAAGATAATGTTGCAGCAGTTTAGCACAAAATAACAGCTGGTAACATGAACTGAAGAACCTGTACAAACAGGGGCTCTATGGCTTGAGCTTGTAACAGAACGATTACCTTGTTTTCACAGTATGAATAAAATATAATTAGCTTTACAATCAACATCATAAGTGAAAGTCAGGGTAAGTACACTTGGTGACGTGACTGGTAAATCTGACTGACAATTTTACAAAACAGACTTAGGCTATCGATCAAATTGACTGGAAATGATCCTTTCACCTCAGGGTCACTGGACTCCATTTGACTTAGGGCAAAAATGGCTGTTATCAAATGATAAGAGCAAGTTGAAGGTCTCAGACTAGTCTCTAGAGAAGTCTAGGGTATGGAGATCTCATCAATTTAAGTTATACTAGGGATGGCTGAGTAGGTTCATATCACAAAATCACTATTCTCTTGGTTTTAGGACTTAATATATAAGAATATAATTATTTTGTCACTCAGACTGATATAAGATTGGAGGGGGAAATTCTGAAAGACTGTTAGAGAATCTGTCACTGTCTGGCTTCAGTGCTTGAGGTTTCCTGTGAAAACAAAGGAACTAAACTAAACATTCTCAACTTGCCATTCTAAAGCATCCAACTCCTTTAATAATATCTAATTCAAAACTCTATTCCCCAGTCTCACCTTTCCTAAGAGGAAATACATCATACACAGGAGCAGCATTTTAAGCATGTTGCAAGAATGTGTCCATAATTACAGGGTTAGACTCTTTATTACTCTTGTGTTCAGCTCTTATTACTTTCAGGTTTTGTTTAGTATTTATTCACCTAAAAAAAAGAGTCCAGCTTGTATGAGAGGTCTACTAACTTACTCATCCAGCAGCTTCTTCTCCAACACTGGCTGTAAATAGTAAACTATTTACTGCTCAAATAAAGGTGTAAGAAGAAGGCAAAAATATTTTTAGATCTTGACAACACACTTTCAGCCTATTCAGGCTCAGGAATTTTCTGAGGTGAACTCTTTACATTTAGGGGCACTGGGTAAACTTTTATTCTTGAATTCTCTAATAGCTTTTGGACTTAAGCAGATCCTTACCTGGAAGCAAGGTGTTAAGGTGTTTCGTAAATTAAGTACTGTGTGAAGAATCAAGTCCCTTTCTGTACTTTGAACTCTCTAGATGATAATTTCACATTATTCTTATCCATTCCTACCTATTCAAATGATGCCTAATTCCTATGCTAGAAGAACATCAACAAGCCATTCATTGTTTATTTGCTCCATATAATTCAGTTTCATTGTGATACTATGAGATTAATAGACATCTATTACCTCCTGCCTCAGCTATGCCTACTGTGACTCAAGAGGAGATCGCTCTGCTATAACTAAACTTTAAAGAGAAGACTGATTTTTTAAAGAGGTCTTCTCCTCTCTCTTCTACTCCCCTGTCCTCTCCCGTTTCCTGGGATATCAGGACCAGGAGACAACCAAGCCATGGAAAACACAAATCAGTCCACAAACAAAAACAATCAGGACTACAAAGCCAGTTTCTGAGACAAATTTCACTATGGTGCTGGCTTCTTTGAAGCCTGAAATTATGGTGAAATTGTGGGACTTTGGAGAAAAGCATCTGGCAGTGGTTTCTCTCATAGGTACTCCATTCTCTCTCTGCCCTGTCTNACAGTAACTCGGTTTTAAGCACCACCCTAACTGTTTTATCTGTTTAGGGATGAGATCTACCAGATAAAACAACATTTTAAAGCTGGGTTATTTCATTTTTTGCAGTAATTAGTATTAGGTGATTATTTTCCATTATAATTCCTTCTTCTCACACTCCCAGCCTCCTGTATATATCTATATCCCCTTATATCATATCCATATGTGCTTAGGTTGCATATCTATAGGTCAGTGAATATACATTTCCACAACTATTGAAAGATATGAAACTCGCAGAACTGTCCTGAGAGAAGGTAGACAAATAGTTCTATGCTGGTAGGAGTGCAGATTTTCTTGTGTGTATATTTGAATGAGTGTGTTTTATACACACACACACACACACAGAGAGATAGACATAGGAACTGGACAGTATCCCTCCCCCACTTTCCTTTAAAATCTTTTCCAAGAGGCACTTTTATCCCATTCAGCTGAATAAATTGGGACTCTTGAAACTCTGATCTTGACAGATGTGAGCTTTTTTTCCGAGCTGCATTGNAAAAATGGCTGTTATCAAATGATAAGAGCAAGTTGAAGGTCTCAGACTAGTCTCTAGAGAAGTCTAGGGTATGGAGATCTCATCAATTTAAGTTATACTAGGGATGGCTGAGTAGGTTCATATCACAAAATCACTATTCTCTTGGTTTTAGGACTTAATATATAAGAATATAATTATTTTGTCACTCAGACTGATATAAGATTGGAGGGGGAAATTCTGAAAGACTGTTAGAGAATCTGTCACTGTCTGGCTTCAGTGCTTGAGGTTTCCTGTGAAAACAAAGGAACTAAACTAAACATTCTCAACTTGCCATTCTAAAGCATCCAACTCCTTTAATAATATCTAATTCAAAACTCTATTCCCCAGTCTCACCTTTCCTAAGAGGAAATACATCATACACAGGAGCAGCATTTTAAGCATGTTGCAAGAATGTGTCCATAATTACAGGGTTAGACTCTTTATTACTCTTGTGTTCAGCTCTTATTACTTTCAGGTTTTGTTTAGTATTTATTCACCTAAAAAAAAGAGTCCAGCTTGTATGAGAGGTCTACTAACTTACTCATCCAGCAGCTTCTTCTCCAACACTGGCTGTAAATAGTAAACTATTTACTGCTCAAATAAAGGTGTAAGAAGAAGGCAAAAATATTTTTAGATCTTGACAACACACTTTCAGCCTATTCAGGCTCAGGAATTTTCTGAGGTGAACTCTTTACATTTAGGGGCACTGGGTAAACTTTTATTCTTGAATTCTCTAATAGCTTTTGGACTTAAGCAGATCCTTACCTGGAAGCAAGGTGTTAAGGTGTTTCGTAAATTAAGTACTGTGTGAAGAATCAAGTCCCTTTCTGTACTTTGAACTCTCTAGATGATAATTTCACATTATTCTTATCCATTCCTACCTATTCAAATGATGCCTAATTCCTATGCTAGAAGAACATCAACAAGCCATTCATTGTTTATTTGCTCCATATAATTCAGTTTCATTGTGATACTATGAGATTAATAGACATCTATTACCTCCTGCCTCAGCTATGCCTACTGTGACTCAAGAGGAGATCGCTCTGCTATAACTAAACTTTAAAGAGAAGACTGATTTTTTAAAGAGGTCTTCTCCTCTCTCTTCTACTCCCCTGTCCTCTCCCGTTTCCTGGGATATCAGGACCAGGAGACAACCAAGCCATGGAAAACACAAATCAGTCCACAAACAAAAACAATCAGGACTACAAAGCCAGTTTCTGAGACAAATTTCACTATGGTGCTGGCTTCTTTGAAGCCTGAAATTATGGTGAAATTGTGGGACTTTGGAGAAAAGCATCTGGCAGTGGTTTCTCTCATAGGTACTCCATTCTCTCTCTGCCCTGTCTTCTGCATCTGAGTTAGATGCTATTTGTATTTCTCTTCTTCAAATGTATATCATTATTTCAAAAGAAATTTTGGACCACTGTCATGACACCCTTTTCAAAGGCTATAGCATGAGATTCCTCTGTCTCCTCCATTGGATAGCAAAGGCAAACTAGAAGAAGGATATTAATGTGCAAATTAGAGCAACCTTACTGGCTCCAGATTGCTACTTATAATTTGCATATTAATATACATTTTTGTGACAACATTTAGCAGATCAGGAAGGGCAGAGATTAAAAAAAGTCAACAAGATTTTTAAGATTTTCCATTATAATTCCTTCTTCTCACACTCCCAGCCTCCTGTATATATCTATATCCCCTTATATCATATCCATATGTGCTTAGGTTGCATATCTATAGGTCAGNGACATAGGAACTGGACAGTATCCCTCCCCCACTTTCCTTTAAAATCTTTTCCAAGAGGCACTTTTATCCCATTCAGCTGAATAAATTGGGACTCTTGAAACTCTGATCTTGACAGATGTGAGCTTTTTTTCCGAGCTGCATTGGAAAAAGATAGATAGTGAAAACCTCCAGGGCATTTGGGCTTAGTGGAGCCAGTGAAAAAGGTTATTTCCAAGCATGCTGAATAATGCATCCTTCTCAATTCCTTAGTTCTCTCTTTCTGTCCTCCTTTCCGTCTTTCTCTCTCTCTTCCTTTAAATGCTTTGAGGATGAAATGCTGAATGCCCTCCCAGAGGTCTTCCACCACTTCAGGAAAGTTGTGATCAAAATATTCCCAAGCAATGAGCTTTTGAAGTGTCTCATGCAAGTAGTCTGGTGGTCAAAAAAAAAAAAAAAAAAGAAGAGGGGGAAGAAATGGAACAGATACAAATCAGAGCAACTCAAATGTAACTGCTACATTAGATATACTCGCCATCTCAGTTAATTACTTGTCATATCATACTTAAGCAAAGAAACTGTCTGATAGACAATTTTATTTCAGAAATTTCTGTGTCAAGAATGTATGTTCAAAGAGATTCTCACCCCTATTAGATTTGTCTTCTTGACTTACTTTTGTTTTTCTATGATTGGAAAAACAACTGCAAAACAAGAAACAAATTGAAATGATCTCATTGTCAACTCTTTCCTTTTTTCTTCTCGATTTCCTTTGTACATTCTCAGTTAGAGTTTGAATTTTTTGTTCAATGGTCAAAGCAGAATTACAATTTGGGATGAGGAGAAACCCACTTTCTGTCTGAATTGAATAAAAATGTACAATTTCTGTATGAAACAAAGAAAAATGCAATCTCTTTTAAGGGAATCCTGTAATGCTTTTTTCCTACCTTGTTTCATATGGGGCAAATGATTGAAATTATGTAATTGTTGGGTGGTTTTTTTTTCTAAATGCACCCATTTTGCCCCACATTTAAAAGTTATTTTTTGCTATTTTCTTATATTAATTTTTTTAACAAAGTCATTTTGGTAAGAAAAGTCCAATTTATAAAGATAAAAGTTTTGTTTAGGCTTTGTTTTTCCTTTGGCATTTCTACCATGAAACACTTTATCTCTGACTGTGATGAAATGCAGTGTTTTGACATTTTCCTATGTGGATGTCGGGCTAAGTGTCTTGCCTGAAACTACAAAGGGAATTAAAACCACATCTCTTGAGCTTTCGGTTAGCCCTTAACCACTGGACCATCTTTCCTTCTCGCAACCTTTTTGGAGATTTTGAGCAAAAGTGAACACATGGATGACAACAAAGGACATGTGCTTTTATCAGAGGCTCATGAGAAGAGGGGACCCCAAGTGAGTTGTGAAGGGGAGAGGGGTAGTCACCTACCTATCTCCATGCTGGAGCTGATATGTCTTTTCACTATGCCTCCACCAAAAGAACCAAAGATTTAAGAGCAGCACAGCAGTGGCACAAACACCCTTGAGCCACACATCAGCAAGTTTGATGGCTAGAGCAAAGCTGCCCTGTCTATGCAATGTTTTTGTCAGGATTATCTGACTACCAGTTCAGGTACAAACTAACCCAAAGATTTTTGTCAATAGCAGAGTGTGAGATGAGAATCTCAATGTCTTCTGAAATAAAGTTTGAGAGTTCTTCTAGAAAAAAAAATGAAATTATAAAAAAAAAGAGAAAGAGGAAAGGAATCTGGGTTTCTACACCTACAGTTAGAAAGTTGCTAAGATAGTCATAGTGAATGGAGGACAATGTAAGAGTATCTCCTGATGTGTATTTTCTAGTGTTTTATTAATCTTGGGATTTAAACCTCAAGTAAAATAACCTTCACAGCTTCCCTCAGGAGCCTACTGCATCATTTAATTGCTATGTCTTGCCACAGCTATTTAGCCTGCGTTCCCCCCTTTTTAGTACCACCCTATTACTTCTTGCAAATATCCATCACTGACGTAAATTACTTTAAAACTTCCTTGTTCTAGGTCTCTTTCTGACTAACATTTGATTGGCTGGGTTCTATCAACCCATTTCTTCTCTCCTTCAGTCCAAAATCCCTCTCCACCTTTCTGAAAGATGTTTCCACATTCCCAGCTCCTGAAAGATGAGGAAATTGGGTACAACATGACAATACTAAGCCTGTGACAGAATTTCAGGTTCAGGTGTCATAATTCGACTGATCCTGATGCCCATTTATTTGACCCAAACTGAATTCCCGTGTCAGCCTTGCCACCTTATCTGTTCCTTAGTCCTTGTTTCTTGACTTACCCCAGTTTCTACCTCCCTTCCTATTTTTGCTCTTACCATAGTATCTTGGAGTGTTTTGTTCCATCTGCCCTTCATCATCTAATCTTCTGCAGTAACCTATAAAAAAACCCAAAACATTTACCATAATATCTTCAGAGCAAAGTCTTTGATCTCAACACAGGCTTTTCCCTCAGGTGCAGGAGGTAGAAGAGAAAGGGTACAAAACATTTTTGACAGATGTTATGTCACTTTATTTAGGACTAAAAGGCAGTTCAGTGTTGCTGACAAAAATAACATCTATGTGCAGCAGAAGGAACAGAGCCCAGTTTCCAGTGTTATCCAGGCTCCCTCCTTTCTCTCATCACATCCTTCTGTACGTTCTCCAGTGTCTAATATGGAAGTGAACATACATCTGTTTTTTCTCAGAAGTTAACAAATTTTTGTCACTCATCTGTCTTGTCTCATAAACATATATGAAAAGTAATGACTTATTTTTGTCCTGAAGAATTATCTTTCCATGACTGTCAAATTTGGTTAAAATTACACAGTTGCTGTAAGAAATANAAACCCTGTTTCTTTAGGAAAACTGGGAAGAGTAGGATGTTCAGGATTCAACCTGGTTATGTAGTGTACTTGTTCACTGCCTCTGTTGATTACTTGTGTGGAGGGCACATGGCAAAAATTGCCCTTGAATGTGATTGTGGTGATTGTCCTGGACAGTTCCTTTCTGTCTAGAAGTGTTGAGGATAACAGAACAAAGTATTGTAGTCTTTCTCTTCAGGTACTTTTTTTTTTTTTAAGTGATAATATTCTGGTTGTACTGTCTTGAGTAAAATTTTCATGAGGAACAGAAACCCACTGCACTCATTTTATCTTTTTTCTCTCATATAGTTCATGAATATAGGAGGTGGGAGACCACCAAGTCATCTGTAGAAGGAGCAGCTGTATAATCTTTCCATTCCCACTTCTCCAAATACAATTTTACCTTTTTTCTCTCTCTCATACATTTTTTGCCATCTACCAGTATCATTGCTGCACATAGTGGCAGAATATATATTTTAATAATAGTTACTTCATTCTTAATTTTTTTCATGTTCTCAGATTTGTATTAGTCCCAGTGATACACTACAATTTAATACCTTGATCTGCCATCACCTCTTTTTTATTCCTCTATCTCTGACCATTCTTCAGTTTCATCACCTGAAAAATGTACACCCAGAAAAGATATTTCCTCATCACCCACTACAGAGAAGATACACACTGAAAAATGAAGTTCTGAGAAACATTTTTCTATTCCTTGTCTTTCCTGTCTGCTGACTCCTCTGGCCATACCTTAGATGTTCTTCTCTGATTGTATCTAAATACTTGTATATTGACTCGGTTGTTACTCATCTCCTATCAGCTCAGGGTAGTGTTCATTAGTCCATTCACAGGTTTGATTTCCCATATGCTAACACAATTCTCATTTACGCTACAGATAGCTCATGATTTAGTGGCAGCTACTTCAGCTCTGGATCTTCCTTGAACAAAAGTTTTCTCTAAGATGCACTTGGCAGTATCCATACTGGAGTGTGTAAGTCCAGAGACAATTGAGAGCAATCACAAGATATACGGTGAGTTAGGGTCATAAGTCATTTAAGTGCAAGTGATCTCACCTCCTAAGTTTTCTTAAGTACAGTCAAAGTGTTATAGCATCCATCTCTTGTTGCACTAAAAACTTTGGGGTAACAAAATTTACAGGACTTTCAGACACACAGACCTTACTGGCAATATAATATATAAAACCTCTCATTTCCCATAGGAGTTTAATTACAGGCTCTCAAGTCAAAAAGGTTGAATGAGTTTTTCATCCTAAACTAAAGTAGGTCATTTAATAAAAACTGTCCTTCCAAGTCTATACAGAATATTTATTTCTGGGAAAAAAANTGGAGTATTTTGTCCACTTATGATATCCCCAGTTTATGTAGGACAGGACAGTATGATAAAGAATGCGAAGGAGGGCTGCAAGGATGATTAAAGGACTGAAACATCTCTCTTACAAGAAGAGGCTGAGAGACACAAGGAGTTTAGACTAGAGAAGACTGGGAGGGGATCTTATGAATGTTTACGAATACCCAAAGTGTTGGTGTCAAGTAGAAGGGCAAGTCTCTTTTCAGCAGTGCCTGGTGATAGGATGAGGGACAATGGGCAAAAATTTCAACAGAGGAAGTTCCACCTCAATATGAGGAAAATTTTTTTCCTGTGAGGGTGACAGAACCATGGAATAGACTGCGCAGAGATGTTGTGGAGTCTCCTTCTCTAAACATTTCCAAGTCCTGCCTGGAGGTGTTTGTGTGTGGCCTGTCCTGGGGGATCCTGCTCTGGCAGGGTGGCTGGACTTGATGTTCTCCAGAGGTCCCTTCCAGCCCCTGCATTCTATGATTTGCTACGACTCTATGATTATAGATTCATTACAGGTATGTTCATCCACAGACAAAATGTAACGCATTATTTAGGGTTAGAGGGAGAAGTAGTATATATTATGCCTTCATGCAACTTTTTGGGCTACCACTTAAACAGAATGTGCTCAGGAGAAAAGCCTTCCTCAGTAAAGCAATGCCTGCTTGAATCAGTGGGCATCTGAAACCTCTCTGGAAAGAACACCTGACCCTCTCTGGTTCCCAGTCCATTTCCTAGGGTTTTGGAAAAGCAACAGGATGGCATGTGGGGCCTCTGAGAAATTGATTCTAAAGATGTAAGGGGATTATTTTAGAGCAAAAGGATGGAGATCCAATTAAAATAGCACTGAAGTGAAAAGGAAGCTGAACAAATGGAGATGTGTTAGGCTGAGCGTTGTTTGAAGTGAGACATTTTCCTTGAGATATTGATTGGTTTTTATACCATACTTAACCTAAATCAGTTCCTTAAAAACAAATAAAGTCATTCCTGTAAAAAAAAAAAACAAACCAACACCAAAAAAGAAACCCCACCCAAANAGGCTAATTCTATGGAGATGCAGAAAGTCTGCTGGAAGTGACTTTACAAAATGCAGTGCTCAAGGAAACATCCCTCTTATTTTTTAATGCAGATGAGAATTTAAAAGCATGTGTGTTCTACAATTAATTTTATGTACTATTCTGTTAAATTATTTATGTTCCCTGAATAATAAATGGGTAAGTGGAGGGAGAAAGAAGACTAAAGGTAGTGGGAATCTGAAAAAAAAACAAAAAACAAACACTTTTTCTTCATTAGTTAATTATTTATTTTAGACTGTAATATGAGCTCAGCTGATAACTAAGAGGATGCAGGACCTAGTAAACTGGTGGTAGGAGATCAGTTTGTCACATAGCAAGGCTCAGAGGAAAAAGAAGAGCATAGAGGTTCAGTCCTAATTCTGGGATGGATTTATTTAATACATTTTGTAAAAACACTTAATTTATGCATTTGCGAATAGAAGGATGTACCTGCTTTTTGCAAAATAATGATGGCTACCACAGGTAAGCATAAATTCTGTAGCTGATGTAAAAGCAAAACTTTATTGGATTCAGCTAGATTTATCTTACACATATCAATGGCATAGGTGACAGCTGCATTCATGACCTTGGACAGTCAGATTAGAACTTTCTAAACAATAAAGCTCAGAGGGTCATGGCACAGAGTCCAGTTGGAGACCTGTTGCTAGCAGTGTTCCCTATGGGTCAGTACTGGGTCTAGTCTTATTTAACATCTTTATCAATGACCTGGATGAAGGGATAGAATTTACCCTCAGCAAGTTTGTTGATGATACTAAACTGGAAGGGGTGGCTGATACATTGGAAGGATGTGCTGGCATCCAGAGAGATCTGAACAGACTGGAGAGCTGGGTAAGGGGAAACCTCATGAAGTTCAACAAGGATGTTAGAATTCTACACCTAGAGAGGAATAACACCATGTACCAATACAGGTTAGGGGTTGACCTGATGGAAAGAAGCTTATTGGAGAAAGACCTTGGAGTCCAGTGGACAATAAGCTATCCATGGGACAGCAATGTTCCCTTGTGGACAGGAAGGCCAGTGGTATCCTGGCATGCATTAAGAAAAGCATGTCCATCATGTCGAGGGAAGTTCTTCTTCCCCCTTACTCTAAACTAATGAGATCATATCTGGAGTATTTTGTCCACTTATGATATCCCCAGTTTATGTAGGACAGGACAGTATGATAAAGAATGCGAAGGAGGGCTGCAAGGATGATTAAAGGACTGAAACATCTCTCTTACAAGAAGAGGCTGAGAGACACAAGGAGTTTAGACTAGAGAAGACTGGGAGGGGATCTTTAGAATGTTTACGAATACCCAAAGTGTTGGTGTCAAGTAGAAGGGCAAGTCTCTTTTCAGCAGTGCCTGGTGATAGGATGAGGGACAATGGGCAAAAATTTCAACAGAGGAAGTTCCACCTCAATATGNGAAATTATGGCTTTTGATGCACCAGAACAGTTCCTTCTGGAAAAAGACAGGAGGCTAAAAAATAATAATAAAGAAAAGTCATCCATCACACTTAGAGCATAAAAGTTTATCTTTGTCATAGAGACTGTTAGATTAGTTCAGCTTCCATAATCTATTTAATTATTGTCTTTAATGGGACAACCATTAAGTGAACTAGTTACTTTCTGTAAACATGAGATCTGCATTCTTTGTACCAGCCTGCCACCTTCTGAGTCAAAATCATGTACTCACCTCAGTGATGTTCCTCTCTTTGTAGAAGAGATGCTGTTATGAGATGGAGGATGGCAACAATTCCACCACTAGTATCTGTTCCACTACTTTGCTCTATTATCAGTGGGAGAAAACAGCTGGGAAGAAACCAATGTCTTTGTCTCACTTTTGCCTGTTTTTGAGCCTAGGGGTACCATTGCCAGTGCAATTTGTGAGTTCTGTGTTAAAGAACACTCAGGGAGTAGGGATCAAACTGAATATGTAGGTTCAGTTTTATAATGGTAAACTAAATGTGTTAAGGGTGTGTTATTTTCCCATTTGTCTCTATGGCCAAAGAGGGACCTATTCCACAGAATCAGCCAAAGACCTCATGCTATTTGGAGGTGATGTTACTCTAGTGAAAAAATAATTTGGAAAAGTGACCAACTTCTGAATCAAGAGCCA
>VYZU01004075.1:18652-67602 GCA_013401355.1 Ceyx cyanopectus
TTTTTAATTTATTTTTTTATATATTTTTAATTTATTTTTTTATATATTTTTAATTTATTTTTTTATATATTTTTTTTTTAGTTCCCACCTTTGAAACAGATGCTTAATCAGCTTTATTCTGCAGTTCCTCAGAAGCAGCATCTTGTCAGAGACTGGGATCTGTTGCTTCTACAAGCAGAGGAGAAGGAAGCTGAGCACAAACCCAACCTTTCTCACTTCGCTGGAGTTGATGATCTTCTAGGTCCCTTCCAACCCCTGACTCTCTGTGAGATAGCAAATGTAGATGAGGTATGAAAAAGGAAGGAAAGGGGAAAAATATAGACACCCCCAGATGCCTCCCTATCACATCAAATGATAATTAAGTGCAGCAAATATTCATTACTCTGGGAAAATCTTTTGTTCATGTGATGAAATTTCTTTGCACCACTACTGAAGTACCAAGAATTAATTTCTGTATGGGTAGCTAAAGTGGAAGGAAGTCTCCAAGGTAGGCATTAGTCAGGGCATGCAGTCCATGGGAAAAGTCACACTTCTGCCTGGAACATAATATATGTATTTGACAAAGGTCACTAGAACATAAAGGAAATAATGTGAACTTTTTCACTCCCCTTCCTGCTCCTGATTCATTCACCTCACTGGTGCTATTTCTGTTTTGCCAAACTGGAGAAAACAGATGAAAAAGACACAGAGCAGTATATAGTATTTAAAGAAAATATCTTGCAAACAGAGTTAATTGAAAAATTACATCTATTTTCTCTATTCTATTTGCTTGATTCCTTTCCTGGGTGGCTACACCTGGGTTTGAAAATCACTGTCTTTGTGCTAGGCAGTGTCCCTCTGAGCTGTGTGTGCTCACCAGGGATGTGTGGTGCTTTTTTTGGAGGAAAAATGTAATTTCCACTTGTAAAATGTGAAGATGACATGTAGCAAAGGGTTTTTTTTGCATGTGGGGAATGTGAATGGGGACGAGGAGGAGCAGCTCTGTGGGCACCTCGTTCAAAGTCTAAGTGTGCCAGCTCTCTCCTACATCTTTTTCCCCAGGGCTGTGAAGTTTTAATGGCACTTAGCAAAATGTTCAAAGGAAATATATGCCAGTGTGGTTTTTAAGGACAGCAGAAGGCATTTTGAAGTAGTGACTCATGCAAAGTATTAATAAATCCAACTGCACTCCAGTTGCTTCGAGCTGCCTTTGTAGTGTAACAAAGGTGAGAGGCACTTCAAAATGCCAAATCAAGGTTAAATTGCCTTCCAACCTGCTCATCTAATGTAGGGAAGATTAGGTTAGATTGGCTAATTTGCTGACTTTTTTTTGGTGAAATAGTCCCCAGACTTCAGAAGTTCTGAAATGCTTGGTAAAGTTAAGGAAGTTTTAGTCACTGGAAGTAGTTGAAATATGGATTCTGAGTCTCGGTGAGGTGCAGTGGGATGATGCCAGGAGTGGAAATCCAGAATATTGCTAGCAAAAGAACTGCTGCTGGGAGCTAGGTGGATATGTGCCTATGGGAAACTTGTATTTCTCAGAGAAGATGCTATTAATAATGTTAGGAAGGATATTTCTAGATGTAGTAGTCAACATATTTCTTCTCCTGATATTTATTGAATTAAAAGATCATTCTGTTTCTGACTTAGCTTTGGTATGTAGGAAAAATTCACCTTGTGAGGAGCTGACTATGAGAAGAGTCCTGGAAGAAACCCTGACCACTTAATCCATTTTAAATGGGAAGTTGAACAACATACAATCAGAAATTAAGGAAATGACCTGAATCAGAAATTAACTCTGCTGCTCTCAACAGAGTGGTTACATTGGAGGTGCTGTATGAAAACTAAGATAGTTCATATGAGGACCTAAAAAATAGAATTTCTGATTTAAGAATAAAATTGGAGTGTCTTGAGCTTTCCAGATTATCAGGACTATATGTTAGCCATCCATAAATGACCCTAAGAATGTCCCAAGGTCAGAAATCCTGTGGATATTTTCTTCCTCTTAGCTATATTGATCAGTATTATCAAATATATTACTCTGCAAGTCTTGCATTGGCTGTGACATTGGGTGTTGTCCCAAATTATATGGGACCAACATGTAAAATTTAACATCTGATTTGAAGCATTTTTGATAGATCAGTCATTTGGAGCTGCTCACATGACTGGAGAACAAAAAAAAAATTTATTTCTTGCTGTTGAGAAGTAAAACTGTGATTCAGGGACCTATAGGCTGATTATCCTGACATCTGCTGTGTGAAAGGCTTTAGAACAAGCAAGTCATTATTACAGAGAAGGAATAATGAGGAATGGAAGATGAGAGGAAAATGAAGCATGATTTTCCAGTAGCCATAATGTGACAGAATAATTTGATTTCTCTTTGGTGGTTGCTGGCTCCCTGTGGCTGGAGGTTGCTGGAGGTCCTATCATGAGGCCTGGAGGAGAATAACTTTGCTTAGCTTGGTGAAAGGGAAGATGAGCAGAGTGTGATGATTATCAAGGAATATATGAAGGGAATAACCAGAAAAGGATTCTTTCTGTTAAAGGCATAAATAAAGAGCAGTTAGGGATCTGCTTCTACAGAAGCAGGGTGTTTCTCAAATAATCTGAGATGATGCTCTCTCATTAAAAAAGCATTGCCTGGCATTGGAAATACCTGTTTTTCCCAGGACTTGGATTATCTGCAAGAAGTATTGCTTTTCACAGAACTATTCTAGCTAAAAAAAAAAGATTTAGATGGAGGAATTTGTGGTGTTTTCTGTAAGGGCTCTTAGCATTGTGTCCATCTGTTCAAAGGCTCATGTTCCACTCTGAATACATGAAAAAAATAAAGCCTTGAGTATCCATGGAGACAAAATACGCTGGAGGACAGAAAAACTGAAAGAGTTATATTTTCATCTCTAGACTTTTTGATTGGAATGTGTTTACAATGGGGGCAGATGAGTTTATAAGACATAAAACCATATGTACAGTTGGTTTTCTGACCTTTATCATACATTAATATCACGAAGGCAGGGAATGCAGGACTTAAGCAAACAAAGATTGGTAGTCAGGTGCATTAGGAAAAGGAGAATTGAGCTTTAGTGTCACTGATGCAGAAAAAAAACTTGTAGTTTTAGTGCAGTGATTGAAGCCAATTCCATTTTCCCCCCTTTGCTTTTTTTTTTTTTTTATCATCTAGAGGCTACTTTTAAATGTATTTTTGTAAAGTTTACTGGAAGGTTTCTGCCAAGGGGAAGAAATGTCACTCAGCCATCCCTTTCCCTCCCCTCTGTGCATTGGGACAGAGCATGGTTTGATTTTTGGAGAGGGATATGGAAGAGCCCTGGGAAGCACTAGCAAGCCAGTCCAACAAATATGTGAGGGTTGGTTGGGTTTATTTTATTTTTTTTTGCTGTGTGTTTCTTTTTTTTTTTTTTTTAAGACAGAAGCTATGCAGCCTTAAAAGGACTTGTTTAAATTTTTATGTGTGTGTGTGTGCTGAACATGTCAAATTTGTAAGGAGCCTGTGATTCTTGCATCCTTTTAAAGTGAAAATTATAGAATCCTGCACATGCAGTTTCTCAACAAAATGCAGATTCTATCTCTTGCTACGAGCAGAATCATAAAACTGAATGTAGTGAGAAACAACATGTGGGCTGTTGTCATATTTGTGTTGTTTAAAAATGAGTGTTGGGAGGCCAGGATCTGCTGGCTTATAACAACCTTGACACAGAGCATTCAGATGGAACCCCCTCTCCTCCCCTTCCCCTGCACATCTAAACAAGTCCTTTTAAGGCTGCATGAGAAGGATGGCTGACAGCTGAGGATGGAGGTGCTATGTACATCATTAAATAAGTGAATTAACTAGTATGCGAAGGACTGGAGTGAAATGGAAAACACAAATGGCAGCAGAAATGCAAAGATCCATAGAAATTAGCTGGAGGTTTCCATTTCATGACTGCTTTGCCTTAAATTGCTTCAGATGCTTGGGGAGTGTATCATAGAATCACAGAGTGTGAGGGGTTGGAAGGGAGCTAGGAGATCATCTAGTGCAACCCCCCTGCCAGAGCAGGGGCACCTAGACCAAGTCACCCAGGAACAGATCCAGGGGGGGCTGGAATGTCTCCAGAGCAGGAGACTCCACAACCCCCCTGGGCAGCCCCTGCCAGGCTCTGCCACCCTCACTGTGCAATAGTCTTGTATAAACAGAGCTGAATGATGGGTCTCAAAGAAAAAATCTGAAGAGTATTTTACAAACACTTGATAATTGGCTTCCATGACTTGCCAAAGAATACAGGGATGGAGGCTTTTTGGATTTCAGTGTGTGTGATTTGCTGATGGGAAAGCAAGTGGCAGGGTGCTCATTTGCCTGTCATTTTCCAGCCTGCTCACTTAGCTTACAGTTATTTTGTAGCAGGCAAATTCTCTAAGCTTTTCTGAACCAAGTGAAAAACC
Organism: Ceyx cyanopectus; assembly: GCA_013401355.1. Taxonomy (NCBI): domain Eukaryota; kingdom Metazoa; phylum Chordata; class Aves; order Coraciiformes; family Alcedinidae; genus Ceyx; species Ceyx cyanopectus. The sequence goes on from VYZU01004075.1 coordinate 23,069, forward strand.
CAAGTGCAGTTTTAGGACAACTTCATCCTTCTCTGTCTGTGTCACACCTCTGGCTTTTCCTATAGAATTACAAAGAATTATTGCTGAGGCTGGAATAGAGCTTGGAGATCATCAAGCCCTGACAGCAGCTAGCCCATGGCACCAAGTGCCACATCCAATCTTCCCTTCAACACCACTGGGGATGGTGACTCCCCCACCTCCCTGGGTAGCCCATTCCAGTGTCTAATGACCCTTCCCAGAAGGAAGAGCTTCCTCATATCCAACCTAAACCTCCCCTGCTGCAGCTTCAGGCCATGGCCTACAGCCTCCCTCAGGGAGATGGAGAGAGTGATGAGCTCTCCCCTGAGTCTCCTTCAGGCTGACCAGCCCCAGCTCCCTCAGCCTCTCCTCAGCAGCCTTTCCCTCCAGTCCCTTGCCCAGTCTTGTCTCTCTCCTCTGGACCCTGCAGCCCCTCAATGTCCTTCTGGAAGTGCAGGGCCCAGAGCTGCCCCCAGTGCTCAGGGTGAGGCCTCCCCAGTGGCAGACACAGGGCAGAATCCCAGCCCTAGTCCTGCTGGACACACCATTCCTGATCCCAGCCAAGATGCCATTGGCCTTCTGTGCCAGCTGGGCACACACTGGCTCATCTGCAGCTGGTTGGCACTCAGCACTCCCCAGTGCCTCTCAACAGGGCTGCTCCAGCCCTTGGCAATGGGAGGCTCTGGTGATGATCTCCAGCCACCAGCACCAGGTTTACCATGGACCCCCTCACCCATGTGGCTTCCCTGTGAGATATATGTCGGGTTAAAGGGTGTGAGGTGGCTTGGCTTAGCAAGCTGATACAACAACCTAGTGTTTTTTGCTATTCTAAACTTTATTAATTTAGGTATTAACCTGGGTTTAATGCAGTATCACTTAGATTAGCAAAAAGTGAAATAATTCCTGTAAGTCAAATCCCTTAATGCATCTCCTCATCTCTGAAACTCCTCTGGAATGGCCTTGGCTTAGCCAAGGCTGCTCTCTAGCATTGGCAACAGGCTGTGAGCTGGGATCTAGCTATGAATAAATGTCATGCAGTAAAGACTAGCCTGATAAAATAGTTGTCATTACTCCTGCTGTATGTGGAACTTCTAAAACATATTTGATTGCTGTGTGGCCTGTAATGTACCTCTGTCTGCAGGACTGATTCTAATCCCTTGAGCATGAATGGGAGTTGTTTCTTCTCTCATTGCAGTGAGCTGAAAAAGCCCACATGCTCTTTTTTCCCCTTGCCCAAATATTGCTGGTATGTCAGGCAGCCCTGCTTAAGAATTCTCAGGCATCTGTCTCATTTTACCTCTGGAAATGGCTTTATTTCCAACCTGTAAATAGTGGTTTAGCACTGTTACTGGTTGAGTCTTGGTATCAGGTAGATGCCAGTATTTGTGGTTTTTTGCATGGAGCTGCCCATCAATAAGCTGAGTCCAAAGGGAAGGTAACACTCTGCTCTGGAGGAATTTCAAGGCAGTGAGCAAATGAAAGCCCCTCAAAGGAAGAAATGCTCTGTCTTATCTTTATTGTTTTGGGACTTTGGAAAACATCAGGTTTTATTTTGAGAATTGCTTTCTTGGATTTTCAGTAAAAGACCAGACTGTTTCCTTGGATTTCTTCCCTAACCACACAGTTTTGGGCAACTTCACATTCAGATTTAAATCTAAATTCTTTGAGTCAGTCTCATCATTGGCATGAAACAGTCAAACAAAATCCAGTGCTGGATTTCTTTGCAACAGGAGGGTTTATTAGCTTATTGATTTCTTGGGTAGTTTGGTGATGTGTTACTCAAATGTTTTTATCACATTCTTTCTGACTTCATTTTTTGTCCTCTACAGAAGAGCTTTTGCTAGCAATTTTTCTTGGCCACGTTTCAGTGGTGTATTTTATGCTACACAATGAGAAAGTATGGGCTATCACTTAGAATTATGAAGAAATTTGTTTTCATAATAACTTTTGAGTATTCTGTGGGTGTAATCATTTGTCACAACAGGTATTTTTTTATTTCAGTGGTGTACTGATTAGGACATTAATACCCCTTTATAAAATCTAAGGCTGACAGTGAAGGTTTGAGGTAAATAGCTTGAGGTACTAACTAGTTTTTCTAAGTTCTATTTTGCAACTTATTTTCTGCTGGTTGGTTAAAGTACTGTAGATAAAAGTTTCTCTTTATCTGACTGAGGAAGTTTTATGTATGTAAAACAGATTTTCCTTCCTCTGAGAAGGGTGGAGAATAAAAGTAATAACTTGTTCTAATCTACTGATAAACCTCAATGAATGGCACTGTCAGGTTAAAAACCATATTTCTCTCAGACACTGAGTTCCCTTCAGTCAAGGTGACCATGGATGATTGTCATGTACACAAAATCCTCTTGAGTCTGACAGTGTATGTGATTATTCTGCTTGTGACTCTTCACCTTGGGTGAAGAGATTGGCCTCATCTATTGTTATTTAAGATAATCTTTGTTCTTTAGGCAGCATGATGTTTTCTGTCAGGTGCTGTTACCATATCTGCTTCTGACTCCAGTACTGAAAATATTCTTAGTAGCTACAAAACAACTCTCCTTACACATCTGGATTTTCTTTGGTAAAGGTGCTGGAGCCCAGCCCTCTGTCATCTTCACATAGAGCATCGAGCAGACATCACTGATGATAGTCATGCTAGGGAAGAGAATTTTTTAATGGCCAAATTTCCTCATCATGTGAAAGATCCTCATCATAATCAAAAAAACTTACTACAATCTAATAAAACAACAAACAGAACACAGTCCCATTTATACCCAATGTGAATGGGCACGTGTCAGAGGTCAGGTCCTGTCATCCCAGTGCCTCATCTTGGCAGAGACCCAGCCAAGGGACTCCTGTTTTACTCTCTTAACTTCTCCAGACAACCTCCACAGCCAGAAGAGATTCTCTCTCTCACTCTTAGCCATGTTATTTCCCTGGGCAGTGTATGGAAATGTGTGTTGCTTAATTGCCTTTTAAAGCAGGGCTGTGCCAAACTCAACAGCAATCAAAATCAAGTGGAAGAGAGTTGCAAATAAAATTAATAATAGAAGGATTTGGCTTTAAAAGCTTGAGGTTTTGATCTTTATAATTTGTCTTTTTTGGTTGCTAATACAGTTCTTTTCAGTCATCTCAGTTCCTTCTCAACACATGATGTTGTGAAAAAGCAAGCACTGAAAGAGCTCATAGTACAGAAAAACAGGTAGTTTTCATTCAGGGAACATAGTAAAATATCACATTTGAATTGTAAATGATTTCTAAATGTATAAATAAAAAATAGAGGAAAAACATGCTGTATTCAACTCAATGTCACCTAAACAAAAACATGAAGCTCAGAGGAGTAACTGTGTAGGAAGTTTCTTACCATTAAGTGTTCTGTATAGTTTTTCATATCAATTCCTTCTTGATTTTTTGCAAATCCCAGAGTGTGAGGTGTTGGAAGGGAGCTAGAAGATCATCTAGGTGCCCCAGAGCAGGGGCACCTAGACCAAGTCCCCCAGGAACAGATCTAGGGGAATCAGGGGTTCTGACCATGTGAAGGATGCTCTGGTTGGGATGCTGAACATCCCCAGACTCCTCTGGGTGAAAGGAGTAAAACTAGAGCTGCTCAGGCTCCTCTCCTCCCTTCTGTGTGGGAAACATGACGTTTTCTAAGCAGATAGTGGGAATGTTTTCTTCTGCAGGCCTGAGTCACTCGTGAGGAATGCTAAGATTAATGCACAGGATTAATTTTCTTACTGCTGCCTTCTCCCTTACAAAAATGGAAGTTTGCTTGCCTTGAAATTTCCCTCATCTCAAGCACAATTTGTGCACTCTGAGTGTTTGAAATACAGATTCAAAACCAGTTTTGCTCTGTAAAATCTGCCCTTGCCTTTTAGTGACTGTGAGCACAAGTTGGTGCACATCTTTCAGATTAACTTTCTTTGGAGTACAGTAATCTTAGTTTGCCTTAGTGAATATTGTGCACTGCTGCAATATACAGAAAATATTCTCACAGAGCTATGAATAGGAGTTTTTACTTCATCAGAGTTCCCTGGATGTACAGATAAATTTAATTTCATTTTGTCCATTTTCAAGATAGTGTTAATTATACCTAAACTGGAAAAGCACATGTTCTGAAATGCCAATTATACTAGTACTGCGTTCTCTAAAAAAATATTATTTTTTAGATAATAAAAAATAATGATGTCTCCACAACCTCTCTGGGCAGCCCCTTCCAGGCTCTGTCACTCCATTGTGCAGTGGAGATGAAGCAGCAGGTGCCATAAAGCATTTGGCAGCCAGACAGAGCCCCAGAAGATGCAGAGAGCTCTGGTTCACCACTCACCAGTGTGGCCTGGCACGAGGTTCACACTCAGTTTTACTGGGAAAGCTACAGACCACTAGATTCTAGAATACCCTACACCCTGAGATGGGGGACTTACTGGTTCTGGATCTTCACTGATGACTAGTGGGATTATTTTGTTTTGGGGGTGTGTGTTTGGTTGCTTTAGTTTGGCTTTCTGTTTGTCCGTGTTCTGTGGGGTGGGGTTTTGTGGTGGTGGTGGCTGGTTGGGGATTATTTTTGTTGGTTGGCTTGGATTTTTTCCCAGAAATCTATTCCCACATCTGCTTAGTGTTCTGGCCATGAAGCTCTTCCAAAAGAAGAGGCTGTTTCCATAGGTTTGAATAAAGCTGTGGTCATCCTTCTGTTCTGTAAGCACGTGGAGACCACCTTTTCTTTGTTTTTCTTACTAGTTCTTTGAGATTTTCTTACTAGTCCTTTGTTTCTTCAACAGAAAGAGTCTGGAATCTAAATGGGCTTTTTTAGTACTGGGAAGGTCTGGTGCACTTTGGTTATTGAAGGTTCTGATGTGCAGCTGCTTGGTTAAGCAATAAGGATATTAATTTTAATGCACAAACCAGGTGGTAAATCAAGATAATGCCTTGTATACACAAATCTTTACTGTCTCATGTCAGTGCTGCTCAGCTCTTCATCCTTCCAAAAGATTCAGCATCCCTTCTCTGTAAGACTTCAGCCTGGAAACAATACATTGATATTCATCAGCTCCAGTTGGGCAAAATGGTACAGCTGGCAGTTAAAATAATATGATAGTGCTGAGCAATTTGCTTCTCATTTGCTTAAATGAGGATGGGATTGAAGCTTCATGTTCTGAGTGCCTTTCAATCTGGTGTATATGTGATTAACATTGGTGAGTCACTTCTGATGGGAGTTGGAGCTTTTTCTCACACGACAAGATAAGGAGACTTTCTACTCCTCCTACCACCAGCTTAAAAGGCAGAAAGGAGGGAATATTTCAGATTTTGAGTTGCATTCTATTAAAGGAAGTGAGGAGTTCACTGGTCCATTGGCATTTGCTTCACAAACCAACTGGACAGCTGAGGTTGGGATCAAACTGTAAGTATATTAGCCCTTTGAGAAACCATTCTCACCATCTATTTAAATTCAGAATTTAGCTGGGAAGATGAGGAGAGAGGAAGGAAATAATTCTGAAGGTGCAGGAAGGCAAATCATGAAGTGAAAGCTCTAGAGGTTCATCACTGGGACTAGTGGAGCTCTGGAGACCATCTGTGCCAGAAGATGGGGAGGCTATCATGCACTATGTCCATAGGTTAGCTCAAGGGCTTGCTGGAGGGGAGTGAAATAATCCAGGCTTCTCTATCCAATAATACAATCTACCCCACAACACTTGTGACTTTGAGTGCAAACCTCTTGAGTTAGTGCCTTGTGGTTTTTAGCTTCTGTGTTTTGTGTATTTTGCTAAGCTGCAGCTGTAAGATGGGACAGGGCAGGATCATTTGAGGCTAACCTGCTGCTGTAAGCATCTGTATCATGTAATTCTTGGCATGATGCTAGACATATTCCCTCTAGATAACATTATTATTTGGTGACCTCTTGGAATATAGCCTTGTCTTGGGGACCAGCAGGTATTGCTGAACTGACTCAGCAGAAAGCATATGGCTACAGGGAGTATGAACAGCAATTATCATTACATTAGTAATGGTGCTGCTGCTGTGGGTTCACATTATCATTGGATTTATATGTGTAATTTTGGAGAAAAAAAAATACATTCAATTTCTATTAGCAGATTGAGGGGAGAAGGGAAAAAAAAACTCTTGGAGGGGGGAAAAAAAAAAAGAGTATTTTCTAAAGCACACAGTGCCAACTCTTCAGAAGGTGACTTCCATAAAAAGAAAAAAGATTTAAGAAGGGTTTTGTAATTTATTGTATTGGAGGCTGGCTCCCTTCCTTCTTCCCTCCTGTGCTCCTCACAGCACTTGGAGCTGTTTGCTTTTCAGAAGTATAATGGCATGCTCAGAGGGGCTGACAAAGCTTATTTCTGCCCTGAGCTGAGAGGAGAAAGAAGATGGATGTTTTGGCAGTGTGCTGCTGGTGTGCTGGGAGAAAACAGGTCTTTAGAAGAGTGAAAAGATTTTATAACCTCTTCATGAGTTTTAATATTTTATTTTAAAAATATAATCTTGAATATTTGTTGGTTTTTGGTTGTTCTTTTTTTTTTTTTTCTGAAGAAATCTAAAGCTTTTTCCAAATTCAGTTTACTCTGGCTTTCATAATTAATTTTTCATTGAAACTTTCCTACTACAGACAGAAGATGTTCAGGTCAAGCTCCCAGCTGCTATTAAATGTACACTAAGTCCAACGTGTGCATGCTGGTGGGTATTTGCACTTAGCCTTCAAGGAAGGAGAAACTTTTAGCAACCCTGCAACAGACCAGAGGTAAAAATCAGGAGTAAAGAAAAGCAGAGCTGCGTGCTTGTGGGTGAGAAGTGTTTTTTTCTGTACTTTGGCTTATTTCTTCTTCTTTCCACATGGCCTTTGCCTCATTTCCCATGATCTGTCCCACAGAGTATGAAGTGACCCTTCCGTTGCACTCTGGATCAGAAGGGTTCAGTTAGGATGAGCACAGGGACTACTCTGGACTTGGATTTGCACCAGGGGCTGCCACCTTAGGATGTCCCAATTCCACCAGGCAGGCTGCTGAGGGATGCCCACCCAACTGCTGGAGACACTCCAGCCCCACCTGGATCTGCTCCTGGGTGACTTGGTCTAGGTGCCCCTGCTCTGGCAGGGGGGTTGCACTAGATGATCTTCTAGCTCCCTTCCAACCCCTCACACTCTGAGGTTCAGCTGGTGGATGGGTAAAATGATCACATCTTATTTTTCATGTTTTTAAATGGCACTTTTCAGTGCTGTCCAGAGAGCTCCAGTTACTAAAACGAATTTTTCTGCCTAGTAAATGGTCAGTGCACAACAGTTAAAAATAACTGAGTGATGCCATCTGCTGTCTTCAAATCTTATTTAATTGTACAGTTTTTGATTGAATAGTTAGCTGAAGAAATAGAAGCAGCCTACACTTGAGTGTCATGTCAGAGTTGTGACATGCCATTTGATGCATATTAAAGTTCTGCAATATGAATATTGATGGTGGTTAAATACAGTAGACTTCAGAATGTCAGAAGGAGATGTGATGCTCGTGTCAATTCAAAATAACTCCTCAGTGAATCCACTTTACAAAGTTTTTTTGCAGTCTTCATTGTTTTTTGTGTATCACAAACACTGTGTGTTGGTGACTATCCCTTCATTGGGATAATCCCCAAACAAGAGGGGGGAGCAAAGGCAGGATGCTGATTTAATTTGACTAATATAATCATTGAGGTCGTATTGTATCTCCAGGGCAAATGCTACACTCCTAATTAGAGCATCAATAATGATGGGAGGCAACATCATGCATTTGGCTGTAGACAACCTTATTTGAGGGCAACAGTAGATTTAAAGCTCTTGTAGGAGTAAAAAATAAATGGGAAGAGATTTGATTTCTCATAACTCCAGGAGCTCCCGAGATGATGTTTTCAGGAGGTTGTAAAAGGTTCTACTCATGTAGATCCCTCTCAGGGAATGAGGACTGGCTGTTTGTGAAGACTTTGGATAATGTGTCTTCCACCACTCCAGGATGGCTGTGTGAGGTGGAACTGGTTCTGTTGGATTAGAGGTATGGATGATAGAAAGGAATGACCAAGAGGTAGGGAAGACAGAAGAATGGAAGAGTAAAAGGAAAACCAGGCTGGAAAAATTGGCCTTTTTCCAGTGTGTCCACTTATGGTGATATTGGCAACAAAGTGCTTGGTAAATTCAGAATGCAAATGCAAAGGATTTCTCTTCTCAAGTCCTGAGAGACTTGGTCTAGATGATCCTTCTCAGGCAGGGGGGTTGGACTAGATGATCTTCTAGGTCCCTTCCAGCCCTTAATTTCTGTGATTCTGTGATTCTCTTATTCATTGGTACAGTTTTTACTTCCATGACTCTTGTTCTGTTCCAGCTGAGTGATATTTCCAGGAAAGCATGTTCATGCATTTCAGAAATGAGCAGTGCTTTGGGAACTGTCAGATCTGACTGAAAAAATAACAAAACTTTAAGTCGAGTACTGACATGAAGACCTCAAAATGCAAGGAACCATGCCTGTGATCAGCATTCATCCTTCATTACTCCTGTTCCAAGAACATAAACACTTCAATATCTCATCTGCTTTTTGGTTTTGATGCTGAACTGCCAGAGTTGTCTGATTCTGAGTGTAAACTCCAAAACCCAAGAGAAACTCCTGATAATTTGAAGTGCTCTTCAGTATCATGGAGATGCTGCTGCTTCTTGCTGCAATATATATATATTTACATACAAGGTTTTTCTACAGCCTAAGATCTTGAGATGAATACCAGTTTTTCAAGGAAGTCTGGTGCTTGTGGGAGGGGTTGCAAGTCCAGTGTGAGATTTTATTGACTTGGAAAGATTTTTCTCTAGCCCCTTCAGTATGACCCTGTTGTGTTGCCTCAGGCTCTGAGCAGCCTGACCCAGTTAGAGATGCCCCTGATTATTGCAGGGGGGTTGGACTAGATGACCTTTGGAGGTCACTTCCAACCCAATGCAGTCTAGTCTAGTCTAGTCTATTATTTTATTATATTCTTATAAGACTGCCTTGTGAAAATTGTTACACTGAGTTTCCATATGACAGAAATTTAAATACATTTCACACCATTCAAAGCTAGAATTCAATCTATACTTGAGGTGATTTGCATTTTAAAACCAAATTTGATTGTAGTTTGTTGAATTTAATCACACAGAGTAAAACACTAACATATTTGAATAAGCAAATATATCTGTTTATCTTCCTTATTCTCTTCAAATGGGTCTAGTAAAAAGAGGAAGATTTGAGAGAATGTTCTCCTTTTCTTTCCTTCCCAGCAGCACCACAAATGGTATCAATAATTCAGCAATCACCTTTGGCTTCAGCATTTAATCTGGTTTGAATGTGCAATGCTTGATAGGAACCATAACCAGTAGCTCTTCAGATAGTGTCAATAAACTGTATTTATAAAGTTGCAGAGAATTTCTCTCAGTGCATCTGCATTGTAAAGTGTTTTTCAAATGTGGTTAGGTGGTGGTTGTCATATGTTAAATGGAGAAGCATTTGTTGTTTGCAGTACTGGATCTGGATTCAGTCCAGCATTGGTATTTCTCACTTGTAATGCTTTCTCATCTGGTGTGAAATTAAAGGCAGAGATTGACAGTGGCTGTGTGTGTGCCTTGGGGGAAAAAAAAGTTGGGGCTGGGGAAGCAGTCACAAATCAAACAATCTATCTCTTAGCTCAACTAAGAGTCTGAATTTCTGTTTACGAGCATAATATCTTTATTTTAGCTACTTGCCACATGTACAACAGGCTGGAGAAGTGGGAGAGGAGCAGTGGAACAGCCCATGCTGGCTAAGATAGGAGCCCTGAGTGGATCCAGGTTGTGGCACTTCATCTTGGTGACTTAAGGAGTTTTGACTTGCAGATCTGTCTTGGTATCTACAGTATCATGACTTAAAACTTTGGGAAGAGAAGATTTAAAAAAAAATCATGTTTTGTCTCTACAGTGCTTCTAATGGCACGTTTATAGCTGCTGCTAGGAAGTCTGTTGGTGTTACACTGGCACACTTAGTGTCAGGGCAGTGCCATAGACCTGTAACAGATGCTCTCTGTTAACACAGAGGAAGGAAAGGGAATAAGAGAGATTTTGTGATTAGAAAAGGAAACTGGAACAGCTTGAATGAAAATATTAATAATAAAAGTGCAATATATACATTTATATACAAAACCAGTATGGAACCCAACCTCCCTGGTGGCAATTCCATCACCACCACTGGTGCTGTGGAGCAGGCACAGGGAGAGTCCCAGACTGGGCCCAGCAGCTGCCAGGAGCTGGATTCTGGTACTGGATTCAGGGATGGACAGATGAGTATTGAAAGCAGGATGGACAGAGGCTTTGACACCAACCACTGAAAAAGTGAGATAGAAACCAGAAGAGGACCTGAGCCAAGCAGAGTGAGGCAAGACCTTCAGCTGCATATCAAATATGATGTCTGTGGGCTGGAATCCCTCACTGGTCAGTCTGGGGGCACCTGTCCTGTCCACTCCTCCCTGCAGCTGTGGCCTTTCTGCACCCCCCAGTGTGGTCCAGAAGATCCAGCAGTGGTCTGCACCCCAGCCCTTGGTACTAACTAACCATGGGGTGTTATCCCTGTCATTCTGAGTCCACAGAGCATGAACATGAAAGAATAAACAACTCTTCTTTGCCATTTCCCTTGACACCTTTAACTCCTTCCACAGGTCCAGCATGTTCCATACCAAGCAAAAAGGCAAAACCAATTTCTCATTGAAACAGAGGAGAAAGGATGAGCTAAAGCTCTGAAGAAATCATAGTTTCTGAAACCTCTTCTCACTCTGCATTGCAAATACCCCTAATATTCAGGGTTTTATGCTTGAAAACCTCTCAGCAGTGCTCCTCAGATAAGCCTTGGAATGAGGTGCCCTTCCTTGAGAGCTGCACGGGTCTGAATCTCCTTGCTGAAATGCAGAAGGGTGAATGAAAAAGTCAAAACAACACCCTGCTTATAGGAAGCACCACAGTTGATCTTTTTTTTTTCCAGTTTCTTTTGTACCTGGCAAGGGCACAGAGGCTATTTTAGAACTGTCTAGACTATTCTAAAACGATTATTCTCCTTCCTCTTCTGGTTCTTGGTCATCAGGAAGAAGAGAGTTAGCAAGTCTGGTTATGAATTTGCTCTCATGCTGAGCCCACAAGTGTTTTATAAAGCCTGGTTTTAGAACTCTTTGCAGGGCACATCATAAAAGAGCATTTATCAAACTGATGTGAACGTAGTTGAACCAATCCAATCCAAAAGGCAGAGTACCGGAGTCCATTTGGAAATGATATTTTGCATCAAGGCAAAATTCACCCCACATCCCCTCCCTGCTTTAGCTTTAGGAAGTTTCTATGTGCACACAAAGCTAAAACATGAACGTGTCATTTAAAGTTCACATTTCTGATGCTTGATGATTGGAATGACTGGGATTGTTTGTTCCAGTGATTCATTATTTTCCTATGGGCACAGCTTGTTTGCTCTGAGTTCCTGACCCTGTAGGTGTGACTCTTCATGTTGCAGACAGATGGTGGGACAGGTAGAAAACTCAGCAGGCATCAGTGGATCTGCCTAATGTGTCTGCAGAGTTCCATTTTGGCCTCTCTTGATGCCACTGAAAATGCTGTTAAAGCCTCTTTTTCTTCCACATAGGTTTTTCCCTACTGTTGACTTTGCCTCTTTATTTATTTTCTTTTTATCTATAGTTCTAGAATTTAGGAGCTTTCTGCAGTGATTATGTGAGAGCATGTATGTATTTATACCTTTTTTTATATATATATGAAGGTATAAATACATACATGTATTAATACATACATGTATATTATATATATTATATATATTGCTATCAAAGATTGGTTATGACAGTGATAGATGAAAACAGCAGGGATGATGATGATTATCACGTGTTTTATTGTTACACACTTGGCCAACCCACTTTTAATGAGCTGATCCATTACAGTAATTCCAATAGTAACTATAACAGCAATTGANACATGAATAGCATTCCACTTAACTGCTTTCACAAGTGACATCACAGCCTTATATTAATTAGAGATGTTAGTGCAGTGATGTCGTGTCTCACCTTCCTTTCTCCTTTCATGTTTAACAAATGCTAATTATGCCTGAATATAATAAGATTTCTTGTCAGCCATTTCTCATTGTCCACATTGCTTACCTGGCTGTTTTCTGCATTGCTCACATTCAGCATTCAGATAATTGAGTAATTTATAATAATGTAGTAATTCATCATCATGATTTAGTATTCATAATATTTAGTATAATTACTAACATTCTGATAGTTAATTTCTGTAAAAGATGATGAGGAATTTTTTTTTCTTTTTATTATTTTTAGCTATGTTTTCCTATTAGATGGAAACCTCATACTGGAATATCTCTGAGACAATTTCTTCTCCTTCTCTTCCAAACCTTTTCTCCTCTCTGCCCTTTCTCCTTGCAGCTGTCAAACTATTTACCACTGGATTCAGTCTCCCTAACACATTATGCCTGATCTTTTGTCTTTTCCAAGGCTTGGTAGGGAGTTTTCCTTTGCTTCCTCAGCAGTGTTTCCATCTCAGGAATAATGAGTTGACTTCTTTCTCCATTAGAATTCTTTAGCTCTTCAATAGATGGTCAGGATCTTGCTGTCTCATAGTGGTTTCCTCCATCATGTTGACATGAATATTAAATATTACATTGCACTTGGTTGAAAGAGAGGGTTGGTTTATTAATTCCAGAAGTTTCTGATCAACACTTGTCTATTCTAATGATGAGCTCTGCAAAGATGTCTGTCAGACTTCATATGCATGCTTCTCCACTTACAACTACAAAAAATGCTTAATTTAGATCAAAATTATATTAATGACTAGAAACATTTAATCTGGAAAGGGAACAGTTTTGTTGTTGTTGTTTGTTTTGCAGTGTTTTAATTATTTTTTATATAAACTGCCCCTGTGGGAGATAGAAGATATTTGTGCAATTGCAGTGCATCACCTTTAAGGATATTATATTTATAGAAATGGAGAGAATGAAAATCCAAGTAATGAAAGCAAAAAAAGAAGGCAAAAAGAAACCTAAAGACAACATTTTTTCTCAAGAAATTTTATTTTTTCTATTTCCTTTTAGTACCACCCCAGGTGACCATATGTGAAAATCCCTCCTAGTTGAAGCTATCTTATTTTCTTGCCCTAACCTGTTCACTGCTCTTTAATGCTGCAAAACTTTTTTGGTTTAGAAAACTTTGAGAACCCAAAGCAACAAGAGAATAACTCAAGGGGCTTGTTCTGTAGTGTTTGAGTCACTGTGCATTTTCTGGGAGGAGGAACTTGCTGTCTCCTGGTGTGTGTTGAGATGTAGCTAAGCTGCTGGGCTCAGGCATTTGAGGGTTGTTTTCCTCCTCCTATCAGGCCATGTGCACAAAGCTTCCTGCCTCAGGAAATGGGTATGAGCTTTTCTCTGCCTCAGTCCCTGCTTTCTCTCAGCCAGAGGGAGTGGAGTTTCTGCTAATCACTCCAGGAGTGGGAGGTGTGGGATAAGAGGGTCTTTTTGGTCCTTAGCTTAAGCAGAACTCAAAAGTTCTGCTTAATAAAGAATAAAATTATTAGCTGGTTCTTAAAAATAAAAAATTATTAGCTGGTTCTAAAGACCAGGTTATTTACAAATAGATTGAAGAGAAAGTCTCGTCAATTAAAAATCTGAATTTATAAAAAATAAAGTATTTTAAAAATGTGAGGGGTTGGAAGGGAGCTAGAAGATCATCTAGTCCAACCCCCCTGCCAGAGCAGGATCACTTAGACTAAATCACCCATATTTTAAGAGGTTTGTGCAATCTGGATGTATAGGGATAATAATAATTTATTTATTTTTAAGTCTATAATAGTAGCCATGTGTTTTGGTATTTTTGTTTGTTAATTGAAATGTGCTGGACTCCCAGATACATCAACTGCTGTCTAAGCATGAGCTAGAGGTAGAAACCACTGCAGGAATTGTCACTTGGGGCAGCTTAAGGAGCACTTGAACACTTAAGTCTTACACAGCATACTCCCACTCTGGAGATGGAGCCTTAAAATTCAAATTATGATGCATAATTTGCCATTTGTGGTCGTGTCTCCTGTGAGCCTGCAGCACACTGAAGCTTCTCCAGAGCTGAATAGACTGCAGGTAGTCAGTGAGCAGGACTCAAAGTCATTTTTCTCCAACACATGCAGGATGAATCACAGACAAATTAAGATAGAAGGTGACTGTGAAGTCAGAAGGGATCCAGGTGGTACCAGCCCATGTATTATCCTAGCACAGAAGGTGCTGGAGCAGTTTAGTGTCTCCTTGTGATCTGTGCTTCGTGGCTCTTGAAGACACCCTGTAATGCTCAGCAGGAATTGCTTCCATTTCTCTTTGATGCAGCTCAATGAGAACTTGAACCAAGCAAAGAACAAAGCACAGATGTTGAAGAACAGCTGGCTCAGCCACCATTTGCTAATGAATTTCTAGGGTCAGTAACTTCTCAATCCATCCACCCACCTCTGCACCAAAGTGTGCTTTATGACAGCATGGGTAGTTTTTGTTCAGGGTGAAGATCCCTGGAGACATTCCCAACTGGTGAATTAACAGGATGGAATTGCTTGTTTGGTTTTCTACTTGAGCACACTGTGGTTAATGAGGCCCTGCTCTGTCACACCTCTTTTGGGCATCAATCTCAGTACAAATTACAGCAGCACTTGTTTATAGCTCTGCAGTTCTTTCTTCAGCCCTAAGCCTGACATTCAGAAGTGTCCCAAGGTGGCCTCCAACTGCTGACTGTCACGTGTGACTTCATGGAGAAGACCTGCAGATGCTAAGTGGGAATAAAAAGCAAATGGAATCTTAGACTTAACCTTCAGGAGCATTCATGAGCACGGCTGGTAACTGGAACAGATCTGTTCAACACTTGCAGGTCAGGCTGGTGGTTGTGTCCCCACTCTGAGGACTCAGGTGACCTTGTTTATGGTGTGTAGCTGGGCTCCAGAATGTGGGTGTTTGCACTGTCAACCCTCACAGAAAGCTGGTTTCAGGGTATGCTTGTGCATATTGCTTTGCAATTAGTTTTGTATGGATACACGTGCTGACCTCTCCTCTCACAGTTGCTTTCTGCTGCCATAGGCAGAACAAGTCCACTGAATATTTTCAGTTCATTTTTGCCCTGTCAAAGAACTAGAAGGTTGGCAGAAAGTGATGAAGGTGATGTTTATGGCACTGAAGAAACAAACTGCAAGGTGCAGTGGCTGGGGAGCTCAGACCTTTGAGGAAGAACCACAAATAATTTGATGTGGAACCATTAATCCAATCCCCCAATTTACAAGACACAGAAAAATTAGGATAAAACTGTGGTAGGAAAAGGTGAATAAATTCAAACCTGAAATAGATTTGGAAGAGGAGAATTGGTGTATATTCCTGAATACAATCTGTGCAATACTATGATGCTCTATTTTTTTAGACAGCAATGAAAAGAATCCTACAATTAGGTATGAGAGCAGATTTGTTTGCATGAATAGTTTGGAAAGCCCAAAACATTTAGGCATAAAAATTTTAAGCATCCAATTCTGGTTGGAAATAGAATGGAGCTGCTGGGAATTGAGGGAAGAAGGTGCATAGGGACCTCTCTTTTACTGTACAAATGTCCTGGCCTGGCTAGTGTCCTTGAACATGGAATAACTTCCCAGGGCTCTTTGCTTATCATGAATATTGACCTGCTGCACAAAGGGTGGAATATGCTTTCACTTTCTCATGAGATTTTTCTTCAGTAGTGTGTGATTGGTCCTGTTTCTGATAAAGATTTCTCAAGGGCTCTCTGTATGCTAATGGTTTCCTCTGGTTTTGGGTCGGGTTTTTTTTCTCCCTTTTGTTTCCCCTCAACCTCTTGTGCTCCAACTGACTCCCATTGCCTCTTGTGCTGGCTCTGGATGGCACTGAGAGATGATGTTGGGGAGAACCAGGTGTTGAGTGTGAGCCCTGCCTCTGACTTTGCCTTTTCTGCCCTGGAGATGCTGCAGAGTGTGTTCCACGATGCTGTGCTCATTGCATCTGCCTTTCTCCTGGGTGACATCTGCCAGATGTGTGGGCATTTTGCTTCATGCTTGAAGATGTCGTGATGAAATAAGCTGCATGAAGTAATATTCTCTAGAATTCAGAGAGAAGGGGGGGGAAAAGGAAGGGGGGGGAGGGGAAGAGGTAGCGACAGGGGAAAAAAAAAGCTAATTTTAAGGTTTTCAGGCAATTGTCTCTGCAGAAGTGGAGTGGATGCCCTCTCAAGGATCTGTCTGCCCCTTGGAGAGCCTCTTCTGAAGAGTGTGGAAGTGCCAGAAAGCTGTCCTTTGGAAGGGGGGAAGACTGTGTTGTGTAGGAATGTTTTGGAGAACTTCTGTATCTTGGAGGAAGAGAAAGCAGAGTGTGGTTTGACAGTTGCTACAGCAACTAAGGTTTTTTTAATGGCAGGCAGGGATAAGTGATGGTAGAAAGGCTTGTGTAACTACCTTCCCCTGCTTCCTGCCAATTTTCCAGCATATTAAAACAATAAGTAATTTATGAGTTGGGCTGAGAAGTGGCTCTTTGTTTGCCCAGCTCAGCCCCATCGGCGGGGCTGCGTGATCTTGATGTGGAGGCAGCAGAGAAGGAATTCTTCACATCCCAGAAAGCAAGGATTCCAGCATCTCTGGAAAGTACACTTTTCAAGAGACAAATGCATTCCCAGTTTTGCCTGAAGAAATCCTGTTAAGTGTGGATTTCACTGGGCTGAGACTTCTCCATCTCACAGCTTCCTTCTTCCTCCCTTGATTTTTGTTTTTATTACTTTTTTTTTCCTCAGTTTTTCAGGTTCTGTTTGGTTACCACGGAGTTATTTTTTAGTGTAGGAATGATGATGTATTGTAGAGCAACTGAGAGATGACACAAACTTGTGACAGGAGGGGAATTCTGCTGGCCTTCACCACAGCAGTGTTGCAGAAGCAGCCCTGGCATAGACCTGCTCCAATAACTGCTGCCTAGGGAGAGAATTTAACCCACATAATTGTTTAATTCAGCTGGCAACTGACATCTGGGAGTGGAAACCACGCATGGCATCAGCAAATATACAGAAATTTACTTTAATAAACAAAAAGTTGTCTTAACAGCATCTTTAATTCACCAATGGAAGGTTACCCATGTTAAATTGAATTATGGCTTCAGTTTTACCAGTGAAATTTGGGGGAATTTGACAGCTGAGTTTCAAGGGAAGAGAGTTTGGCTAATACTCTGTTTTTTTTGTGAGCTCACTGGAAGTCATAGGCTGCAAAGGGTCACTTATATAGCACTTTGCCTCCCCCTTGGGTTCTCTAAGATTGGAATTAATTAAGATTACTAATTTTAATTAAATCATAGATATTAAACCATTGAGTATCTTTATCAAATAAAACAGATATGAACAAGTAGAGAATTGTAAACATAAGGCTTCACATTTTTCACCACCATTTGCAAGACCTGTTTTCCTCAACTGCACATGTTTACCTAGCTCTTTGTTAGAGATGTCCTTGCTGATATTTTGAGCATGAAGAACCCATAAACCAAGGTTTGAATCCTGAATTTCATTGGGAAGCTGAAAAAGAAAAAGGAAGTTGCCTTTGCTAGAGATCGTGACACGATTACCCTGTACACTTACTAAACCTTGAACTGAGAGCTACTTCTCAAGTGAATGCCACTGAGGTATTTCACTGCAGTCAGTTCAGTGCTCTGCAGTTGAGGAGAAGCAGTGCATGAAGCATGCACATTTTTTTCCACGGATGAGAAAGTAATAAACATTTGCCACCAATTTTATGCTTTTTTTTTTTTTCAACTCGGTAGCAGACTAGCTACACTGTTAGGGGTTGGGAGGGAGCTAAAAGCTCATCTAGTCCAACCCCCCTGCCAGAGCAGGGGCACCTAGACCAAGTCACCCAGGAACAGATCCAGGTGGGGCTGGGATGTCTCCAGAGCAGGAGACTCCACAACCTCCTTTATCTCATAGTGCAGAGGGGGACACACCTTCCCCAGGGATTCCCTCGAGCACCTCCCATGAAGAAACTCCCCCATGGCAGCATCAGGGTTTTGCTGTGGCCACCTTCTTCCATGGGGGCTGCTGACCTGGGATGTGGGAATGCAGCATGGGATGCTGGAGCATCTGGAGGAAGCTCTTGAGTAGTGTGTGAAACCTGGAGAGTCAATGAGTAAGCCTTATGTAACAGTGTAGTTGGAGATAACAGATGTTGACTTTTGTTATCAAAGAATTGGTGCTCTGCTAAACAGGAGCTGGTTTTGAATTGGCTGCTGAGAGTAGCCTGAAAGTGAAATTTTTCATAGAATCCTAGAATGTTTAGGGCTGGAAGGGAGCTCCAAAGGGCATCTAGTGCAGCCCCCCTGCAGGGAGCAGGGACACCCTCAACTAGCCCAGGCTGCTCAGAGCCTTGGCCAACCTCACCTGGGATAGCTCCAGCCCTTTTTGGACCACTTACCCTTGGTTTTTTTATCCAGGACCCAGTCCAGTATGTGGAGAGTTATCAAGTGTTATCTCCTGTCTAATATCTGCACACGATAACTTCTGAGGATGGGAGACTGCCAAAAAAGCCAGAGACAGAAAGACATTCTGGTAGCTCTCTAGGAAAGGCATTCAGCTTTCTAAAGGAAAAAGCTGGCTTTGAGATGTGATATCCCAGTGTTAAATGTGAGTCCAACCTTGCAGCACAAAGGGCTGCAATATTTCTTCACCCAGAGACATGGGGAGAGTTTTCAGTGAGGTCTGGCCTTTGTTTTGAGGTATTTCTATGATCTAAGTTGCCAGGAATATTGATAGTTAGATGAGGTTTTACAAGGAGGTGTATTTAGCATTTAACATAACACCAGTACCTGTGTAGAGGTTGTTACTACTTCACAGCAGTGCTCATTTCCATTCATGGGTCTGCCAAAACTTTCATCCTTTTTCACCTTTCTGCCCTTTCCCATGTGTTTCTCACACTCAATGTGTGGACTGTGCACACATCAAGTCTCAGAGCAGCAGAATTCCATAGCTTTTATTGCTGACTGAGCTGCCTGGGTGTTTACATATCTGTCCATCTATTTATTAATATATTACATTTCTGTTGGGAGAAGCTGGTGTTTTCACTCACTTGCTGGGAATTTTATTAGCAAACCCAGATACACTAAAATAAGGAAAGCAGCATCAACCACTGTGCTTGTGAAGCTTACTGACAAACCCAGCTTTATGCCACCTAAGTTAAGGTATGATAAACTCATCTAAGATAAGTTTGGAAGTGCAAACTTCCTCATATAAGATGTGGAAAAACAGCAGCTATTTTTTCCACCCATTCCCAGATGTGTTTGCTGTGGAGCATCTGCATTAGCAAAGCTAAATTCTGTCATCTTGTCCAAATATTGATTTAAAAAAAATAAATTATTGCTACTTGGTGAACTCACACGATTCATTTGGATGGTAGCTTTTTTGAGGTGAAATGAAGGTGGACTGTAACAGAATGTGGCTGCTTTCAGTTTTTTGGGGTTACTGCCAGCATGTTGCTTTTTCTGCAGAAGCAAGGGAGGCCATGGGAAAAAGATTCTCTTTTTCAGAGGTGTGTGAAAGCTAATTCAAGGCTGCCCCCTTTCTGAAGCTGGAAGGTTAGTATGGATTCCCTTGGCAGTTCTCCTCCTGGGCTTGAGAAAGGAAAGCTGGGATGTGCAGTGAGCAGGTTTGCAATGCCTGGTGCCAAGCTAGAGGTTTATTAACATGGTCTCATGGTGTTAGACTTTGGTCACTTGTGCATCAGCCACCTGAGGTTGTAGATGTGCTCCCAGGGATTGACAACAGGAGCTGTTTACCCATGGGGTGTCTGTGTGTGTTCTCCTTCAGGATCCATCAGCTAGGTGATCAAATGATAACACATCTGACACCTTGCCTGAGGTGGTGGCATGGCTAGTGGATGTTCCCAGCTCATCCCCATGCTTCCCCTAGGCACTGGCACGATACTCTAGTGCAAAATAATTTTTAAGCAGCACCATCACTGAGTCACCTCAGCCCTGCTTTGTGTCCCAAGGCTTATTTTTTCCAATTTAGTTTAGTATTCCTTGAAATGTCAGCCACCTCTGGCATGATCCCATGGAAGTTGTAAAGTTTGCTCTCTCTCTTCGCTTGGCCTGGGAGGTGAGGAGGATTTGGGACCATTCCAGGCTTTTCTGAAGCAGCTTTTTCCACTGTCAGGGCAGGATCTGGCACCAAGTCAGCTGCTGCTTCCTGATTCTCACCCTTCCCTTGCAGGCAGACATGACCCTGCCTTAAGGGAGCAGTCTTTCTTGGAAGGTGAAGCCAGGCCCATCAATTACAGGCTGATCATAACTATTAGCTGCCTACATACTCATTAATATATGAAGCCCACATTAGCAGTGTTCATGGAGAAGTTAATTAGCATATGCACAGTGCTTTGAAGGTGACAGTGATACGTGGATTTAACAGTGATTTCTGTTGTTATTATAATTAGCATATTCCACCAAGGTAGAAACATGACTGAGATTTATCATGCTCTGGTGAGAGAGGTGTGTGTTTATCAGGAAGTTTTGTGGGTTGTACTGTCAACAAACTTTCCCTACATCTCTGTTTCTTCCTTGGAAGACTCCTCATTTTATTTGTGAGTGCTGGAGAGCTGTCAGTTCCATCTCATCTGGCTATCTGCACAAGAGGATAAAGGAGGATACCCTTTAAGTAGCTGGGTACATTCTGGGGTGCTCAGGGAAGGAACAACTACCTTAACTATCTCTGAGCTTGATCTGTACCCCTTGGCCTTCATCAGGGATGGGGGAATTCCACCTAGAGGTGAGTTCTCTGCTCCTTCCTCATCCTTGCTCTTCCCATTTCTGATCTTTTCTTCCCACTCTATTAGTCTTCAAAATAGTTTTTCCTTGCTGAAATGCTTAACTGGATCTGAGAGCTTTGAGAGCATTCTCTTGCTGAATGTGAGAACTACTAGAGCAGGTTACTCAGAGCCTCAAGACTCACCTTGAGTATCTCCAGAGATGAGGCCTCAACCACCTCCCTGGGCAACCTGATCCAGTTCCACCAACCTCATGGTAAAGAACTCCTTTCTAACATCCAATCTCAATCTACTCTTCTGTAGTTCAAAACCATTGCCCCTTGTCCTGGCACTATGGGCCTTTGGAAACAATCCCTTTCCCACATTCTTCTTGGCCTCCTTCAGGAATCAGAAGGTCTCCCCAGAGCCTTCTCCTCTCCAGGCTGAACAACCCCAACTTGCTCAGGTTGTCCTCACAGGAGATGTGTTTCAGCCCCTGAGCATCTTTGTGTCTCCTCTGGCCCTGCTCCATCAGCTCCATGTCTCTCCTGTGCTGAGGGCTCCAGAGCTGGCTGCAGGGCTCCAGGGGAGGTCTGAGCAGAGCAGAGCAGAGGGGCAGAATCCCTTCTCTCCAGCTGCTGCCCACACTGCTCCTGATGCAGCCCAGGATGCCATTGGCCAGCTTCTCATCTACTACATGTTGCACTTAGATGGATCATCACTGACTTCTGGGCTGCTCATGTGGCTGAGGAAGGTTTGGGAGGGAGCCTGTATAAGAAACCAGGAGGGGGGCAGACCTTGCAGTTGAGGTCTATTAATCTCTTCTTTTAGAGCAGTACATTCCAGTTGGGCTTTTAGAGTTCTCTGTAACTCTGGGCTGCTCTCTTTCTCAACTGCAGGGGAGGGATTCATACCACAGAGGCCTTTAAAACCATCCCTCTCTCTCATTAATCAAGGATTTAATCAGTTTACAGGGATCCAAGTGTGCTTTATGCCCTAGGTTTGAAGTTTGGTGGATATTTTCCACTCTAACATATGATAACATGGAGATTCACTCAAGTTAATGGCATGATGATTCTCTCCAGAGGCAATTTTCTGATTGACCTTTACTGCAGGTGGTATCTATGGACAACAAGGATCTGATGGGATCCCTTCACTCCTGCTCCACAAAGAGATGAGGCCTCCCAGGGTGGCTGCATTCCACAAATAGCCCTGAGTTGCTGGGAATCCCTGTGGGCCCCCCAAAAAAATTCTGAACTCGTTTGTTTTTCAGATCATGTTTTTCAGTTGTTTTACATGGCTTTGATGGTAGAGTAAAACTGATGGAAAAAAAATACCTGAGCCACTCCATGCTGTTCTTTTTCGTCATGTTATGATATTTGAAACATCCCAATTTGGTTGATTTTAGCTGTCAGGAAGAGAAATTTCCCATGGATGCTTTATATTTGAGAATCCTTGGACTTTATTTTGCTGGAACTTTCAGGCAAAAATAATAAATAGTCGTTGTGTGTGAACTGGTATCAAGAGAAACAGAGATATTCATCCCTTAGGGAAAAACAGAACTGCTTTGCTTTCTAAATGAATTTCAATTAATTTCATATGCTCCTGTGTTGATTTTAATCTTTATTTTTTGTAAGCTCTCCCCTGTTTTATTCTTTGATTTACACCAGTGTCCCTTTGCTTTCCTCAGACTTTCATCTGCCTTTTTCACTTGTCTCTGGTGGGATATTCAGTACTTCTCACTGTCTCAGCTTGCCTTGATTACCTTCAGCTCCCTCATCTTCTCTCAGGTTGTGTGGTGTGATGCCCCTTTTATCTCAGTCTTGATTTCTAGCACTGCCTTCTGCCAAATCTATGTGGGATTTATAGAGGTTCTGCTGTCGAAATAAGTTGGTAGCTGCAGAGGGAAGCAGCAGCTTGGCAAGATGCAGGTGATTTTCTTAACTTCTTCAAGTTCCTCAAGAGTAGTGGGCTGGATTTCTATAGAAGTAGATTATATGTGAAGAAAAAGTATTGTTTGCTCTTCTCATTCTCTTATTCTCTCATTTCATATCTTTTGTCAGGGTAATAACACAAATGGACCCTTCTGAAATACTAAATGACAGTTAAACACCTGGATCTGTTCCTGGGTGACTTGGTCTAGGTGCCCCTGCTCTGGCAGGGGGGTTGCACTAGATGGTCTTCTAGCTCCCTTCCAACCCCTCCCATTCTGTGATTCTATGAACATATGAGCTGATTTTCTCTTACAGGCTCTCTATCCTAAGGGAATAATCATAGAATCACAGAATCCTAGAATGTTTAGGGCTGGAAGGGAGCTCCAAAGGGCATCTAGTGCAGCTCCCCTGCAGGGAGCAGGGACACCCTCAACTAGCCCAGGCTGCTCAGAGCCTTGGCCAACCTCCCCTGCAATAGCTCCAGGGATGGGGCCTCAACCACCTCCCTGGGGAGCCTGTGCCACTGAGCCACCACCCTCAAGGGCAAGAACTTCTTCCTGAGATCCAGTCTAAATCTCCTCTTCATTTAAACCCATTCCCCCTCATCCTTTCACTGCAGGCCCTTGGAAAGAGCCCCTCTGCAGCCTTCCTGCAGCCCCTTCAGGCCCTGGCAGGTGCTCTAAGGTCTCCCCAGAGCCTTCTCTTCTCCAGGCTGAACAACCCCAGCTCCTTCTGGAGTAGTTTTCAGAAGCATGGATTCAGAGACACACATTTCTTCTGTTTGCAAATGGTTGATGTACTAACATGTTTCCCAGAGCTTCTCAGTTGTCACTTGTGCCCTTGGAAGTCTTCTCCTAGTGAGCCAAGAGCAAGATCATCTAGAGATGCCCAAAGCATTAAAATGAAGATTTTGGTTGCCATCAGCTGACATGCAGGGGACTGTTGTCTTGGTCTTTTTTTCTGATCTCATTCAAATGAGCTGGGTTTAGAGTTTCCTTTTTCTGATGTCAGTTCCTGATTCTCATTTCTCTAAAAGTCTCACTTGGGTTCTCAGAAGCAAATGAGGGCAATTAGCCTGATCTTAATTGGCAGATTACCTTTAAGAACAAATGAAGGTGAACTTTTTCCACTTGAATTCAATGGAATTGTTTCAACTTGTACTTAAAGGTTAGTAACTTTTTACTAGCAGTGCAGGGTCCTTTGCAGCACTGTTTGTCCTGTTTCCACTGTCTATAGTCAGCACTCACAGTACAGGTTCATGGTGTGTATTACATATATATCTATTTTAAGTACTTTTTTTTGCAGATCTAAGTAATAAGGTAGTCTTTATAATCTGATATATCAGTTTTTCAAACCATGATGTGACCATTTTTCAGGATAGTTACCTAATTCCACTCAACTGCTGCTTTTTGTGGTACAAAATTGAACACCTGAAGCTCATGTTTTAAATCCCAAGCTCAGCCAAAAAAAAAAAAAAAAAAAAAAGATGTTTCGATTTGGCTTTTTGCTTTCTAAAGTATTTTTATTCTCTGCTAGTCACACTTTTGTTTTTCCACTTAGTGTTCACTGACTAGGAGGGTTAATGGAGACATGCCCTGCTGAATACAGAAGATGGATTGATTTTTAAAAGCAAGTGAAAATGCCTAAAATACTTTAGCTTTTTTTCTGATTTCCTGGTCTCTTTAATCCTGAAGGAGAAGGAAAAGAATGAAATTAAAACCAGCCTTACAAAGAGCTCTGGTGCAGCAGTTAGGGGGTATGTGTTTTGTCTTTTTCCCAGTGCTGATAAGAAATGAATTCTAAGATACAGAAAGAATGAGATTTGAGGCTTTTTCCCCCCAAGTCAAAATGGTAGGGAGCTGAAGTATAAGATGGGGAGAAAAATCAGTGAGCTAGAAATTGCAGGATCTTGTACTCTTAGAAGCAGCTGTTCTCTTCCTATAGTATAATGCAGGTTTTAAATACAAAAGGGCATGCTGACAGTATATTTTGATTTTCCTGTAGAGTTGCCTACATTGGCCCAAAGTCACAGATTTGGAGAAGCTCTGAATTCACTAAGTGAAACTAAGTCAGATGGAGGCTTTCTGATAAATGTTTTTCTCTGTGTTTTCCCCCAACCCACAACCTCCTGCTGTAATGCATTTTGAATTCTTTGTTGTGGACCTGATGGAAGCTGAAAATAAATTTAAAAGCCATGGCCATGTCATGAGAATGAAAACCTCTGTTTGCAGTTCTGCTCCAACTTCGCTGCTGCAGTCTACAAGGTTAAAATTTAAAGCCATCTGGTCTTAGAGAAAGGGGAAATGTTGGGTTTTTTTACTAGCTGAAATACTGAAGATGGAAAAAAAAAAACCAACCAAACCAGATATCATAGTTTCCAATATCTGTGATTCTCTTTTGCTAATGTAATGATCAAGTTTTCTCTTACGCAGATAATCTTTTCCAAATACTCAACACTTCTGAACTTTCTGATTAGATAGAGGCAAAAGCACTCCCTAAAACACAACAAGGTTTTGAGTTTTAAATGAACAAGAAAAGATATCACAGGCTTGGAGTTGCCTGAATACAAATGCATGAACATACCCCATTTTTTAGGCAAATTCCTTGTTGTACAACACAGCAAAACTAAAAATACATTTACTGGGTGACCTTCCATCTTCATAAGAACTTTCTGGACTGATAAACCAAGACTGGCAGTTGAAGGTATTTCTTCTAGTTGATGTATTTTCATCTCCTGAACTTGCTTTGAAATGAATCTTCTCTGTCTGAAGATCCAGCAGGTCATGTTCACTTTGCAGTGCTCTGGTTTTATGTCACTGTGAGCTAGTGGACACTGAAGTAACTCAATAATAAATCAATTTCTTCTTGCTACCAGGAATTGGAAGGTGAAGGAGTGTGTCAGAAGGGTGACACCATCTTACCTCCTAGCTGAAGGAAGGGGGATGCACTAGATGACTTTTGGAGGCTCCCTCCAGCCCTAACCATTCTGTGATGTTTATAAAACCAAGTTGATTGGAAAGAATAGTTGCACAGTAGATAGCAAAACTACTTAAACTAAGCATATACTTACATTTTTTTGCTGACTGGCCTTCTGTCTGAAGTCATTAGGATCTTATTTTTACATGAAGCATTAGCAGTCAAAACAGTTTTGCTATCTCTACTTCATTCCTATGGAAAGATTAATAAGATTGGAGGAGTTTGGAAAAGAAATCCAGCCCTTTGACCTGGAGTGGCTGCCAACTCTGGCACAGCACACCATGGTGCACCAAACAGTACTGTAAGGCTCAGAGGGGTGAGTTTCAACTGCAGTGCTAATATTTTTCCTTTGCCTGTTCATGGAAGCAGGATAATCTTCAGTAATGGCACAGAGCTGTCAAATGCAGTGTGCTTGAGATGGGTGACTCAATCCAGGCTGGGAGAAGAGGTGCTGGGAAGCAGCTCTGCAGAAAAGGACTTGGGGGTGCTGGTGGATGAGAAGCTGGACATGAGCCAGCAGGAAGAAGTTTTTGCCCTTGAGGGTGGTGATCAGTGGCACAGGCTCCCCAGGGAGGTGGTTGAGGCCCCATCCCTGGAGCTGTTGCAGGGGAGGTTGGCCAAGGCTCTGAGCAGCCTGGGCTAGTTGAGGGTGTCCCTGCTCCCTGCAGGGGGCTGCACTAGATGCCCTTTGGAGCTCTCTTCCAGCCCTGGCCATTCCAGGATTCTCTGTAGGCATTCCCATGTGCATGCAGTGCTGTGCCATGGACCATCTCTGGCTCCCTGACTGCTGCCTCTGCCATCCACATGCACTCAGTGCAGGGGTGAACCATGTGGAAGGGGCTTTGCTGTGGGATTTAGGTGGATCCTTGTGCTTGAAGGCATCCCTCCCTGCTGGTGGACAGCTCTTGGTGCCAGGTCTCCTTTAGCAGTTGGTGGTATTGTCATGGGGAACAGACAAAGCATTCCCAAGAGGTTGACCCCATCCATGTATTCAGCTAAATCTTTGGAGTTTCACTTGTTCTCTACAGTAGGCAGCATCTGAATGTATGGTAGAAATTGCATTGCAATGTAAATAGAATATTCAGTGCCAAGCTTAACACAACTGTGGGCTGAATGGATGTCATAGTCACAACATGACTAACACTGGTGTAGCAAACATTGGACCTAGGAGGCAGGTGGTCAAGATCCATCCATCCCTTGTCTTCCTCAAATGAGAGTGTCTGTAACACGAGGAAAAAAAACATTCCTTTGGTTATAATTTTACAAGAAAACAACAAAGCTCCTATGTTACCATCTGGATCTGAATGAAAATAAACAATCTGTAGATACCAAAGCCAGATCTGCAGTTGGATCATGGATTATTAAGTATTTGGTGGGAACAGCAAAGCAGTGATAAAATTCCTTTGGATTTTGGATTTTATCTTGAGACAGAATGCAAATGTTTGAACTTTTTTTGGTCTCCATTGTTTCTGCAATCTCTGAGGGCAGTTCCCTTTAATTTTGAAGCCCAGCTCATGAGCAGTGAGAGCAAAAGAACTAAATGTCATTTAAAAGTAATGTAGCACTAGTTGCCAACTGCTCAGCTTTAGTAGATTCTGAGAAAGGAATGTGGGAGCAGTCACAGCCTTAAAAAAAACCCAAATAGATTTTAGCAACTGGACAATCTGCAAAAATATTTGAGAGCTGTGTATGATCCTATCTAGCTCTGAGTTTTTGTGGGTTTGGGGTGTTTTGGGTTGTTTTTTTTTTCTGAGAAACCTCACAGGAGACTTTCAAGAAAAGACGTGATAAAAATATTTACTTAAGAGCTGCCCTGAAGACCACTCACTCTAGAGAGTTATTTTCTTTTCTGCTTTTCCTGGCTCTTTTATCTATCTTAATGTATTTTTTTTGTTCACAGAGTATAGAATTTTGTGCCAAACTTACACTTAACGTATCATTTATTATTATAATGATGTGGTGCATTTGGTCTTGCAAAAAAATATCATCTGAAGTGACCTCTCTGCAAAAGTGTGCATCAAAGTGGAGGAGGTTGTGCTTTCCAAGTGCTGCCATGAGGAGAGCTAAGAAACTGGGAGGAGTTGGTATCTTCACTATAGAAACCTGTTCACATTGCATAAAGAAATAATTTTATTTCAGTGGAAAGCTTTCTCAGATTCAAACTTCAGTATCAGAGGAGGAGAATCAATATCTGTGTGTGTGCAGTTTTAATCCATCACTGGGCTGTCACCCTTGGCCTCTGCAGAGCCTGAGCACCCAGATCTCCATGCAGAGAATATTCTCACTAGCCCTGGTGAAGGGGAGCAGCAGAGTGGATGGGTGAATTCATAGAATCACAGAATGTGAGGAGTTGGAAGGGAGCTAGAAGCTCATTTAGTCCAATCCCCCTGCCAGAGCAGGGGCACCTAGACCAAGTCACCCAGGAACAGATCCAGGGGGGGCTGGAATGTCTCCAGAGCAGGAGACTCCACAACCTCCCTGGGCAGCCCCTGCCAGGCTCTGCCACCCTCACTGGCAACAAGTTTGTCCTTCTGTTTCCCCTCAACCTCTTGTGCTCCAACTGACTCCCATTGCCTCTTGTCCTGTCACTGGATGTCCCTGAGCAGAGTCTGGCTCCATCCTCCCCACACTGCCCTGAACATCTTGACAGACACTGCTGAGCTCCCCTCTCAGTCTCCTCTTCTCCAGGCTGAAGAATTCCTGCATTTGGATCACACTCTGAAGGGCTTTTCATTTCCCAGCACTTCATGATTTCATGCCTTCAAAACTAAGGCCCTAAGGTCTGTCATTCATATCGCAGTTGGGAGCTGAAGAAAAGGAAGATATTTTGCTTTTTTTTGCAAGAAGCCAATTTAGGTCACGTCCTGTGCTAATAGTACTATATCAGGTCATGAAAACAAGCTGTGTGGTTTAATAACACTCAAAAATCATTTCAGAAGAGAAAATTTTGTGACTAAAATGTCAATTTTCGTTCATAAACCTCTTGGCTCCTGAAGTATTTAGGTATGTATTTTGCTAGACAGATTTGGTTTTTCTGCAGTCCTGGTGTGATGTTTCAGGACAAAAAATACCAAGGTATTCATGGGTATAGAGTTTAGGTTAACAAAATAATTTTTAAGTGATGTTTTCACTTTTTTTGGCCTTATTCAAGTGCCAGTAAGGCAGAATGCAGCAGAAATGCTGAGTAGGTGACCATTGTTTTTGCATACTGTGAAAAAGAAAATGCAATAATAGTGTAAATGAGCCCAAATATTTTCTGTGGCTTGTAATTTCCATGTTCTGGGAGTATTCTTTAATTAGTTGAGGTTAATGGTTAGCATGGAGAAGGGGATTGATGGTAGTTTGGTTGGATGGTAGTTAGCTGAGGTGAAATCATGCAGTGAAAACTACTCACCTATGTGAACTGACAGGGAAATGACAAGTGTCTTTTTGCTGGCACAACTCAACTCTGAAGAAAATCCTTACACAGGTTAAACATCCTGCTTTGCTCTGCTTTGTTAGTGTTTTAAACACCTCTAATCCTCTTGTTCTTCCGTGTGGAGGTGAGAATATTCTTTCTAGTGTTACTTCTCAAGAAGTAATGGGATCACCTTCTATCCTGCCAAAGAGTGGGGTGACTAAATTTTTGTGAGCCGAAGGAAAAGATTAATTAGGCAGCAACATCTCCTTCTTATAATTCTTAAACTAGGAAAATCTGGTAGGTCACAGACCTGCTTATTTCCTTCATCTGACTTGGGGAAGTTAAGGAAAATGTCAAACTGTTCTCTTATCCCAGGAGAATAGGAAAGAATGCCTGGAGACAGTGGGATCTCCTTTAGGAACTGGGAAGCCATCAGGGACCCCAGCGTGGCAGAACTTGATGGTTTGGGGTTTTTTTTTGTTGGTGGTTTTTGTTTTGCAGTATAAATTAGCCCTGTAGAAACACACTTCTCTGATGTGGGATACATTGAGTCTTTGAAAAAGAAACTGTGTGGATGTCCAGGTCCAGAGGGTTGTGGTGGAGTTAAATTCTAGTTGGCAGCCAGTCACAAGGGGGGTTTGGGCTTGGGACTTGATCTGTTGAATATCTATTGATCTGGATGAGGGGATTAGAGCACCCTCAGTATGTTTGCAGGTGACACCATGTTGGGTGGGTGTGTTGATCTCCTCAAAGGTAGGGAGGCTCTCCAGAGGGATCTGGACAGGTTGGATCAATGGGCTGAGGCCAGTGGATGAGGTTCAACAAGGCCAAGTGTCAGGTCCTGCACTTGGGCCTACCCCAGGCAATGCTACAGACTTGGGGATGAGTGTCTGGAAAGCTGCCTAGTGGAAAAGAACCTGTGGGTGTTGGTTGGCAATCAGCTGAACATGAGCCAGCAGTGTGGCCAAGAAGGCCAACAGCATCCTGGCCTGGATCAGAAATAGTGTGGCCAGTAGGATGAGGGAAGTGATTTTGCCCTGGCACTCGGCACTGGTGAGGCCACACCTTGAATACTGTGCCCAGTTTTGGAACCCTCACTCCAAGAAGGACATTTTGGTGCTGGAGCAGGTCCCAAGAAGGGCAGTGAAGCCAGTGAGGTGTCTCAAGCACAAGTCTCCTGAGGAGTGGTTGGAGGGTAGTGGGGTACAGGTCAGGACTTACTCATGACAGACCATTTGGATGGGGCCACTTTGAAGCTTAAGGCTGTTCCCTGCCAGCTGGGTGACTGCCAGGGCATGAGCCTGGGCATGTGTGGTTTGTGAACACAAACTTCAGCCTCTGGGCTTGTGGTTTTCTCCATTCAGACTGAGATTGAACAACTTGGCCCTCAGCCTGTCCTCTGAGCAAGAGCACCTATGGTCTTGGTCAGCTGTTCTTACAGCAGTGATATCTACTGGAGAGAGTCCAGTGCAGGGCACCAGGATGCTGAAGGGAGTGGAGCATCTCCCTGCTGAGGAGAGGCCAGGTAAATATCTGGTGGCCAGGTAAATATCTGTTCTCTGGAGTTTATCTTACATTATGTACCCAGCAGATATCTCCTATACAAAGAAAAGTCTGTCAGGAGCTCTATAGTGTCACTGAGAGCAAAGGATTCTGACTGTGTTCATGTGGTGACAAATGCTGATTTAATAGCCTTATTCATTCAAACTGGACAGAGCAGATCTGGTGTTAAAGGCAGTGGAAAACAAACTGCAGTCTTTTTACATTCAAAATTTGGGTCCTAAATGATGAAACAAGATGCTGAAATGAAAACACGTGGTAACATCCTCATCAATAATGTGTTTTCTTCAACAGCAGTGTAACAAGCTGACCTTTCAAGCATTTAGTTACTTTTTTTTTTTTTTCTGTTTCTGTATTTATTGCAAGTATAACTCTGCTGTTTTAGTACCAGCAGCTTTTTGTGCATCTTGTGTAGTAAGGCAAAGATTTATTTTATTTTATTATTCCTTCATTTTTGGGGGCTGCAGAGGCAATCCATGGTGTTGTCTAGAACAGATCTGGGAATGTAATGAGCCCAGCTCAGGGCTAGATTAGTTGTCTACTGAGAGGCCCTGATACATGGTGAGAGAATGTTTTGGGAGCAGGATGAAGTGATTTGTGGGGGAACAGCCTGGCCAGTGCAGTACAGATTGGATAGCCAATTTCTGGAACAGCCTCAAGTAATTAATCACATATTAGACCACTTAAGAGGTTAAAAAGGAGCACCATTTATGAGGAGCAATCATATTTGAAATCATACTGCTTTTGAGATATGTGCTGTAATTAATCAGAAGATAAATGACTGTCCTTTTTGCTGCCTCATCCCTCTGATTTATTGTTGTATTCTTTTGTGATGTTAATAGGTGTTCAGTTTCTCATTTGCCTTTGTACAACAGTTCTTTTTCCTGCAGGGCAGAGGGGGACTAGTGACTATAAAGCACTAGGACTAGAGAAGAACATTGAAGGAAAACAATTTGCAAACCTCAAACTGCTGACAGCTGAGGTTGAGTCTGACTTTCCCCTCAGCTCACTCCTGAGTCCCAAGGATGGAGAGGAGCAAATATAAGTGGAAAGAAGGACAGTGGGTTGAGCTGAAGGCTGTGGCTGCAGCCCCACCTCAGATCTCCCTCTGGAAAAGAGCTGTTTGAGAGACAGTGACACTGTGATGGGATAAATGGCAAGTTCCTGGCTAAGTTCAGTAGCATTCATCACATATTAGTTGTTGTTTCAGAATGCAAGACAAACTTCCATTGGTGGTGTGAGGTGATGTGGTTGAAATGATTCTCTAGCCTGGCACATAGCCCAGCTCTCTTCCCCAGAGAGAGAAATGAGTTTTCTGTGCCTCTTCCCTCTCCTTTTCCCTTCTATCTGCCCCTCCTGTCTTCTCTCTCTGCTAGCTTTCTGATGAAGTTTTTGTCTGGGTAATCTATAGCTTTCCAACTGGTTTATCTTGCACTGTCTGAAATGCTTCTTATCCTCTGTAGTGGGAAAACAAGTAGGTGCAATTTGTTAAGACATCTTTTACAGGAGACATGATGGAAAAGTATATTAAAAACCCACAACTCTTTAAGACTTCCTAGGTCATTAGAAAATCTTTATTGGCTTGGCATACTGTGTATTAACATGGTCCTCACAGATAAACATTCCAGGTCTCAGAAATCAATGTTTAATGTGGTTTTGAAGACTACATAGTGTGTTATTGTGTGCTTGTCTGCACATCCATAAAAGACTGTATGGGAAGGAAAGAGTGAAATGAATTTCCAGAGAAAAGAGTTTCAGGATACTGGGCATTTTTCCACTGAACAACTCTGTGGAAATCTGGAAAAAGTGTTATTTCAGTTCTCTACAATAAAATAATGCTCTAACTGTACTTCTCTTTCCCACCATCAACAAAAAAAAATCTGTGATTGTTAACTAGCAGAAAAAGTGGAACTTGTTTTGGAAAGAGCAATTAGGGGAGTTTATTTGCTTTCAACCAGAATACTCTTGGAAGTGTGAACTGGGGATGGTATTTGTACTATTGTCTTCTGGTTTGTTTTCAGATACAAAGCAGTTTTAGCCATTTGGAAAAGCTGGGGGAGCAGAGCAGGACAGTGTTAACTGTATAGTTGCCATCTCAAAGTCCATGATGGACTTGAAAGAGTTCTGGCTCCTATTTTTTTGGTTTATGGATGTTTTTTTGAGAGAAGACAGTTAAAGGGTAAAGTTTAAGGCATTAATCAGTGTTTATGATGAGCAGATTATTGCTTCAACTGGCATCTTATTTTAACTGGCACCTTGATCCTACTTACACTGAAGTACTGAAAATCTTCCTTTCACATCCCTACCAACTGGACTCCTAGAACTCATTGGGACAAATTTCAGGGTGAATTTCTGTAGTGCTGGGAACTCTTCTCGTAGAGGTTGGCACCAAAGGAGTTGAAAAGCAGTAGTAGTGTAATTGCAAATTGCAACCAAGTGCTGTTGGTTTTGTAACAGCACAGTGTGTGCCTGCTTCCTAGGGAAAAAAGACTCTTGCAGCAGCTGAGGAATGCAGCCTGTGATCTCCTTCTCAGGGATGCTCCACCCAGCCTCTTCTCTGTAAATGGCAATTGGGCTTCAGGGAATTGCAGCAGGCAGTGAGCTCAGCACTGGCAGGTTCATCTGCAGCTGATCTTTTCACTGCTGGGCATGAACATCAGTAAGATGAAGAAACACCTCGAGCTGTTGCCTGAACACTGCAGCTTCATCTGGAGCCTGGTCTGGACTCTTGTAAGGGTTGGTGCAGTGGAGGTGGTGGGCTGAAGGAGCTTGGTTGGAGCCAGTTGTTTGGAGGACCATGGGAGGGGCTGTGGCTGAAGGAACACTTAGCTTTGGAGAAAATTGTTGGCAAGTTTGCCACAAAAGCCTGTATTTCATCAAGCAGCTGTGGAGATGGCCACTAACAAGCATGGTCAGCATATTTCTGTTGCCTTGCTAGCAGAAGTCAGAGCTTGGAGGGATCTTTGGTTCTCAGCAAGCTAGGGAAAATGTCATTTAAGGGAGGAATTCAGCTCATCTTGATGCACAGCTGTGATGTAGCCTCAGTGCTGGCCACTGTGCACTCCTTCCCTCCATGAGATGGGGGAAAGGCATTGCTGGAGTCATTCTAATCTCCTTAAACCAAACTAAATGAATTGCTTCCCTCAAAATTCCTGTTTCTCAGCAGTGGCTGGCATTTACTGGGTGCAGTTAGAGATGTCTGTGTTTGAAAAGCAATCCCACTGTAGGTATGGTTGACCCCATAACTGATCTGTCAGCATTGCAAACACTCAGCATCACTTTGCACTGCTGCCATTGTTGGCTTTAGTTACTCTTTATGTCAAAGGTAGAACATCACAAAGTCTAAAGGATTCCTCAAGGATAAGCTAATTCATTCTGTAATTAATAATGGATAATAGAAGCAATAAATACCCTTTCATTCATTTTGTGCTGTGTGAGAAATCAGAGAGGAAAAGCATTTTAAGGTTCATTCAGTGGAGGGTTTGAGTTGAGAAGTGGAAGGCAGGTAGCCTTCTATGGAATAATAAAGTTATATATTTAACAGCTGCTTCATTCTTTATTATTCCCTCAGTTGCCATCTGCAAGCATCATTGAATATCCATATCCATCTTCAGCAGAGCACAGTGTAGAGAACTGAGTCAGCCAGGGTTGTATTTCATCCATCATGTCAGTCCTGCAAGGTACTCAATGCTTCTGTTTTAGGGGAAAATACTGAGGCAAAGCACAGTTTGCACTGCATGGATAACTAGGGACTCAAACACAGTCTGTGTTGACTGAAAAGTCATTCTTGTTGTTGAGGATATTTATTCTGTTCCATTTTTTGAATGGGATGCAGCTGTTGAATTCTTCAGACCTGAGGAAATGCTCTTGAAGAGCTTTATTTATATCAGTTTATGGGGTGGGTTTTTTTTGTCCTTCTTTCATTCTCAACAAATTTCAGCTAATGGAAATGGTGGTACTGCAACTCAGTTTTTAAGGTCCTGCTGCTTTGCTGGGGTGACTTTTCTGAGCAGCTGGACCTTGATTTGAGAAGGTGTGTGTAGTGATATTCAAGTGTGTGAGTAGAAGTCAGAAAGGATGCTGGAACACAAGACCCACCTCACCCTTCCCCCCCAGTGCAGCAGCTCCCACAGGAGATCCCTGGGGTTTTGGCAAACAAAGAGTAATTTAAGATGATCAACTAAAATTCATCCACAGCCTGTTAGAAGCACATTGCAATGATACTTAAGTGTATAATCCCTCTTATTTCAAAATACAGGCTTAGGGCTTAAGTTTCCCTTGAATAAACTTTGTGATTATTAACGAGCTGTATCAAATAATCTCCTTTAGGTCATTAAAGGGCATAATGCAGATAAGAGCTCTTTAGATCCCTTAAAATGAGTTTCCTCTCAACGTAGCCACAATCATTTGCTGGTAACATACCCACAATCTTTGGCATGGAGCTGGAAGTTATTTTGATGGTAGTGGAGTCTGAGGAAAGTTCAGAAGCAATGTGCTGGGGATGAGGAGCTCTTTGTATGACAACAGTATGAGATCCAGCAGCAAACCCAAATGTTGATTTTACAAGGATATTGCAGTGAAAGCTCTTTAACTTCCCATGTCTGTGTGCCTTTTTTTAGCAGCAGCTTCACACTGGCTCTTAAAACCCACCCTCTTGCTTCCTTCTTTTTTTTTCATTAAGCACTTTATCAATCATGAAAAGTCAAATTCAAAGGTGGCTTTTTCAGCTGACTAATGTGTGTTTTCATGACAACATTAATAAGGTGGAGAAGAGGAGGCGAACAGCTGCTGTGGCCATTTAACACAGACAGATTAAAATAATTGGATCAGGGATGTCTGCTAGATTGCCATTAAAAATGGTAAATAGGAGCAGAGAGCCTTTGGCAGTCACCAGCAGAAGCATTTGGGGGAGAAGGGAGGGGAAGGGAAGAAACAGAAGAAGGGGGGTAAAAAGAGGACATGGGAAAGCCTTCCTGCTGTTCATTCATCTAAGAATGAACTTGGAGAATGGGGATAAATTCCTTGGCACTGGGGCATGTACTCTGAATTTCAGCAACAAGACTTGGTTCCCTGTGTTGAGCTGCTGTGAGCTGCTCCCTCCAAGAGCTGGAAGCTGGGTGAAGTCCTTGCCCTGCTGTCTTCTCACCAAATACTCCCCTAAAACCTAGCACATCATTTTCCAAAACATCCTCTGAATTTCTGCTGGTGAGAAAATGTCAACATGCCCAAAGATGGGAATTTGCTCTTCAATGCCTGGCGAGGTGTGGGCTGCACTCACTGCAGCTCCTTGCATCTGGAATTTCAACCAAGGGGGGAAATCCTCCTCTTCAGCTTGTGTAAAAGCAGAGTTTTCAGCATATTGCAACAGCTAAGAATGTGTTTGACTGCTTTCAAAAGTCTCTGCTCTGCAGAGATCACAGCAGCATTAGCAGCATGTCTGAGTGAGCCCAGCTTTGGGCCCTCCAGGACTGCTGTTCAACTCCAAATTCCCTGAAGTTTTCCATGCTGCTGGATATTCACAGGATCACAGAGTGTGAGGGGTTGGAAGGGAACTAGAAGCTCATCTAGTCCAACCCCCCTGCCAGAGCAGGATCACTATTCTTTCTTTATTTCACTCTATGGCCTTTTATTAGAGCCTAATATAATTTGTCAGAGTACTAATGTCATCTCTTTTGGAGCCATCAGTTTCAGTTAATAGGTAGCACTTAAAATGGTGAGATTAAAACCCTGAGATAAATATATTTAATTGCTTTTTATTTGCCTTCTGCTTGTTAGAGTTGGTGAGGCACAGGCAGACAGGCTCTGGAACAGATGGGGTTTTTTATGGTTACTGGACCAGACAGCTCAGATATAATTAAAGTGCCTTTTTTACATATAACTGCTACCACTTCTGTATTTTCAAACGCCTTAGGATCACCCTGAGTGTGAATTTAATAGATGTTGTTGTACTTCTCATATTTATTTCTATTTTTTGAGTGAACTGTATCACCCAACCTTAATAATTACAGCAGTGCACGACTGTGGGTGTCCAGTCTGTCTTTGAGGCTCCTCAGTATGGTTAAAAAGGAATGCAGGGAAAGCTATTCTGCAGTTGGGTTGTTTTTATACCCTATTTTTTTCTGCTTTTAATAAGGGATTTCCATGGTGCAGTTGCCATCCCTGGAGGTAAAGAGTGTCACAGGAGCCCCTGCTCACAAGGCAACAGGTAGCTGAGCACTCCAGGTGCTCCCACGAGCCACACATGGACTGAAAACATCTTTTTTAGCTGCATATTTTTTGACCTGGCCATCATTTTGTTTCCACAGAAAACATATCTTTCTAGAGTGTTTTTTAAGACAAATGCCTGATTTTTTTTTCCACTGAAAAAAAGGAGATTTTAGGTCAATTCTGTTTCTGAATCTGTTTTTGACAGTCCCACGAGGCTTTTGTGTACATCATTGGTCATTTTTAATGAGGAATTGTCAGCAGCCTGTTAATTTGATTCTCCTAATCCTGAGCCCCTCTGGAGTGAGAGTCAATTCCTTGGAATTTTGCATAATTCAGAACCAAATTAAAAGTCCTGTACTGCTGATCTAGAATCACTTCAGCAGTTTCTCAGTGAGAGTTTAGGCCAAGCTCAGTTTTAAGGTGAATATTTTTGAGTGATCTGAGAAATGAATCCCAAATCTTACATTTTGTTGCTGACAGGATATATTTTATTTAACCTCTCCATAAATGTGGACATTCTACTTAGAGCATTCCATCCCAAACAGCATGTTTTTAAATAAAAAGCTCTGCATTAATGAAAAAAAAAGTAGTTTGAAATGTGGAAAAACAATTATTAGGTCCTGGAGGTCAAGATGTCAAGCCAGGAAAGGCTGTGTGTATTTCTGTGCTGTTAGCACAGGTTTTTCTACCCTGGCAGCTTGGGGTGGTCTTCAGCCTACCTCTAGTTAGGTGCACAAAGCATCTGGATGGTTCTGTGCCAACAAAACCCTGTTGCCATCATCCCCCTCTCCACTGCCATGAGCTCCAGCCCATGGAGCTTCTCCTTCTCCTGCTCTGTGAGCAATCAGGTCAAGTGCTAAGTCATGCCAGCCCAGAAGGAAGAGTTGTGGCTCTGAGTGATGACTTGGTGAAATGCCACCTAGGGGCAGAGCTGCCAGCAAAGCCATTGGTGATTCACTGTTTGTTTTCCACTCATTTCCCCAGCTCCCTGCCCACGCACTGGGGATGACAGCACTGTGAACATGACAGTCATTAGTTATGCAGCAGAGCTTTTAGCAAGGTTTGGTGGGTTGTTTTTCCCCTTGGTGAGCTGTGTAAAACACTGTCTCTGTGTTGCTGTTGTCAAAACCAGGTTATAAATACAGCTGGCCTTCCTGCTGCAGCAGAAAGTTTTCCAAGGTGTTTTGGAAAGCTCCAAACTACCCGTGTGAGAAGGTCAGGCAGGAACTGAGAGCTCCTCACTGAGCTCCAAGGAGTCGTGGCAGCTGCATCCAGGAGTCTTTTGGCTGCTCCTGACAGAGTTGGGATGGTTACAGTTGTTTTTGAGCTTGCACAGTGCTAGGGAAAAAAAAACTTAGTGAGACCTGCCCCTTCCTCACCACTCCTTGCCCTGTTTCAGGAGCATCTCCTCTGGAGTGGGAAGGGAACAGGGTCACAGCTTGGCTGTGTGACTGGGCTTGCCCCTGGGCTGCACTCTTGGCTGGCTTTGAGCTGAAGTCATGAAGAGATGAATTTTTCCCCCCTCTAAGGTTCCTGATTTCTGGCAGCTGAAGGTGTCCTGGGAGTCCCAGTTGCTCCAGCTGAGCTCTCT
The DNA here is from genome assembly GCA_013401355.1 of Ceyx cyanopectus. Classification (NCBI taxonomy): domain Eukaryota; kingdom Metazoa; phylum Chordata; class Aves; order Coraciiformes; family Alcedinidae; genus Ceyx; species Ceyx cyanopectus. The sequence continues at coordinate 61,540 of VYZU01004075.1, forward strand.
CAGACACTCAGCACACAGCCTTGGGTCAACAACATTATCCTTCCCTTATCCTGGTTGTACAATTGCTGCCTAGGTGGATCCTTCACTCAAAGCTGCTTTGATCAGGACACCAAAGACAGAAGAGAACTCAGTTAATGGGTAAGGAAATGGGATAATTTCATGGGGTGGGGAGAAATGTGCTGGAGAACATGTGCAGATTGTAGTGTTCACAGTGACATCAGTTTTGAGTTGAACTTGCAGAAGAGTTAAGAGTTGGAGTCAGTGGTGTAAGCAGCTGGCACTGCCAACCACTCCACAGGCTTTGGAGCTCCAACTCCACATGGAGAGCCCTTATACTGCTCATTTCCACATGAGTTTCATGACCTTTCCTGCTTTCATAGCTGGACTGAGAGGAACAAAACCATGGAATGAGAAGTGGCATTGGCATTTCAAAACCAAACTGCATCGTGAGGCTGATTGGTGCTTGAGTGGCTTGGTGGGGTGGCTGGCTTTGAAGTCTGGGGTGACAGGTTTCTCCTTTTCTGTACATGAAGGATCTGTAACCCAGGCAGCTGGGAACAAAATACTGAGGGAATGGGGTTTGGGAAGTTGATGGCATGGCAGCTGCAGTTGCAGAGGCTCAGTTTGGCCAAGAAGGGTTTGTGTAAGCATCAGGTTTTGTAGCCATGATTTGTGTTAGTGCTGCATTTTTAATTCCTGTTAGCTGAGGCAAAGAAAGTGGAGACCAAGAGCTGTTCATCTTCTGGCTCAGCCTGTGAGGAGCTTGTAACTCTAGCAATTGTTTCTGTTTTTCATAACAGTGGGAACTTTATGGGCTATTTTTCCCTTTCTCTCTCCAAAGTAAATGTGCTGCTTCAAAACAAAGAAAGAAGTCGTGGTCTGTCTGGCAGGCTCAGGTTGGAGGGGCAGTTTGCAAAATAGATGTTTCTCCATAAAAGCAGCACAGTGGGTTTATTTGTGTGGATCCATCTTATGCATCTTGCTTTGGAATGTCACATTTATCAGGAGCTTCCATGTTAATAGACAACAGTGAACATCAAGATGCTCTTTAGTGGTCTTTCCAAGTATGTACATGCATCCATCAGTGTAACCTATTGCTATAGATCCATTCAGTTTGTGTATTTGTTAGTGTAGCTGAGGTGGTGTCTTAAAAAAAACCCAACAAAAATGTATGTAAACTCTTGTTTGGTGTTTAACTTGATGGCAAATCAGCAGATTCATGTGTGCAGACAGGATATATATATATATGTAAATCAGCAGATATATGTGTGCAGACAGGATATGTATATATATATATATATATATATATATATATATAAAAAATCTGTCTCTTATATATATATATAAAAGAAAAGCCTAAGTAGTGCTTCCCAATCAACAGAAATATTATCCTTTGCTGTGCATTTCAAGAAGAGATTGTGCACTGTTTCAACACATAGGAAAATTAATGGCATAGAAGAAAACTAACTAGTGCTAGTGAGGGCAAAGCCACCCCTTCATAGTAACAGTATTTTTCCTGGTTATTAGACTTTCTGTGCTTTTCTGCACTTTGCCACAGAGAATTGTCTTTGCAGGGTCTTCCAAATAAAAAAGAATCCAATTAAAAACACAGTCCCAATTTGAAGTAGATTGGTAGAGAACTTCAACTCAGTCCCACTGACTCCTCCCAGGCTGCCCAGCATCAGTGTGGAGAGTGTGTGCAAATGAACACAGTGATAAAACCAAAAAGGAAATGTGGAGTGATTCTTGTAGCAAATAAAGTGAAAACTCCTGTTCCCTAAAAGCTGATGATGTTCTGCACCTCTGCAATGTGTCTGTCCCTGGCTCCTGGAGTCACACGTGCTCTGTGTCACTCCCCCTGCAGCACTGCTGGCTGCTGATGCAAACTCACCTCTCAAAGCTTCCTGAAACAAGAAAACAGCTCCTGCAGGTTCACATCCCAGCCTGGGCTGTGACAGACAGGCTCTGCTCAGTGCCATCCAGTGCCAGGACAAGAGGCAATGGGAGTCAGTTGGAGCACAAGAGGTTGAGGGGAAACACAAGGACAAACTTATTGCCAGTGAGGGTGGCAGAGGCTAGCAGGGGCTGCCCAGGGAGGTTGTGGAGTCTCCTGCTCTGGAGACATTCCAGCCCCCCCTGGATCTGTTCCTGGGTGACTTGGTCTAGGTGCCCCTGCTCTGGCAGGGGGGTTGGACTGGATGATCTTCTTGCTCCCTTCCAACCCTGACACTCAGTGATGCTGGGAAAGGCTTTTTCCAGCTCTAAGGCAGGTGGCACAGACCTCTCCCCGAGTCCTCTGTGTTTTAGCTGAGCAACTGAGAGCTCTCACTTGGCTTCCAAATGTAAATATTTTGAGATGTCTTGCATTTTGTTCCTATCAACTACATCACACCCACCCCCACTCCCCCTGCAAAAGAATTAAAAAACCCTAGGTTTGTTTTCCAGTCAGACCTGGTATGTAGGCAGGCAGAATGGATTTCTACAGGCACAAGAGAGTTCCTTTTCCTTAGACCCAAAAGCTTTTCTGTAAGTAATATCATTTTTTTGATAAAATACTAGTTGGAACAATAAGAGGGGTTTATATTGAATTAAGGGCTTTATTATTAATCAAATCCCAGTTCTTGGAGCCATGGAATTAATAGTTTTATTTTACCTCATGTTGAGATTCTGATGGTAGGCTCAAGTCAGATAATGTAATCTGCATGTATTTTAAAGGTCAAAATCCAGGAGGTAAATTCAAGTACTCAACTTTTAGCCTTGTATACAATTCCTAGGCTGTGTAGATGCCACTCCTAACTCTTCAAAGCATTGGCTGCAGTCACAGTAATACTTATTATGGGATGCAGAAATGGTTCTATGCTGGTAGAGATCTGGAATGTTTCACCAGGGCATTATTTACTACTTCAGGACCAGTAAAGCTCCAGAAAGAACATATGTTTATATATGTTTAAATTGTTTAAATGCATTTTACATATAGTTCTGGACTTAATTTTCATATGCTTAATTTTTTTCCTGTTAGGCTTAGGAGGAAGAACACTATTTCATATTCCAAATCTCACTGGAAATCTATGTTTAGTAAGAGTGGTGAGGGGATTGGGTGGTGTTCATGACAGTTTTGTTGCTTCTGGATAAATTTCCCTAAAATATATTATTATTTACTGTATTTAAAAATAGTGATCATCTTGAAATCTGCTGAAATGACAAATTCAAATATTCTAATCATGTATTTTGATGCATTTTAATGGAGCTTTCTAACTTCTGGAGCTTAGTTTCCCAGATGAATGAAGACATTCAGTACAGTGCTAGGGGTGAATATTTTGCTAGTCAATACCTTTGTACATCATGCCTATTTATTAGTGGCAGAGGAGGAATGAAATGCATCTCTGTGACACATGGGGGCTTTTTGATGAGAATGCTTTTTAAGTATTCTAAACATGAAACAGTATCCTGAGGCATTTGGAAAACTGGAAAGGTCGATTGTAGAAGAACAGGAAATATTTTCCCTTTATTTTAGCCATTTTAATAGCTGTACTGGGGTGACTGGTTTACACTTCAGAACTGGGTTTGGTTCCTACCAACAGCAACATGAGGGAAGTCAGGAAGAGAGGGATTACCTGTACCAACAGTCAAGAGGGAGAGTTGATGCCTGAGGAGTCTGGAAAGAATTTTACAGGGAGTTGAAATAAATGGCCAGGGTAAGTGAAAGGTTTATAGTGGCAAGAATATGCAGGTTCATGAAGCCTAAAGAAGTAATTAAGCAAATAGAATCAGGAAATCAGGGCAGTGTCATGTTATATTTGCCATGTTATTTGCAATATAATCTCTCTGTGTGCAAAAACACTGAATTCTTTTACAATGCTTCTAATATGAATGCATAAAGTGTTGCTAGGGTAGGAGAAAAACAAGTAGAATTGGTTTTGATCTTAGTTTAAAATGGGTTTGAGCACAAAAACTAAAGGCAAGAAGACAGCTAATCTGATAATGGCATTTACCTAAATGAGCACAGATTAAAGTCATTAACAGTAACAATAATGCAGTAAGGTAATAATTGCTTTTCCCATCTTGCATTCAAATTTGTTATCTAAAACGGCCAAGTGTAGCAGCTCTTTATTTCCCAGCCTGTGCTCAATCCACATCACTCTTAGGATTAAAACTTCACAGACATCAGCTAAGGTCAGTTGTTGCCCATAGGTTGGCATCTGCACTCAGGATTCCCTGGGTTGTACAAAAGACAGAAGAATGAGAATTAATTAATAGATATCTGCAAGACACTGAGTTGGAGGCTCAGGTACACAAGACTAAAAATCATTTCAGCTCCTAGTGCTACTTAAGTCAGGCTGTGCCACTTAATGTTTATTTTGGAGCCACTGATCATCTCATTTTTGTTAGCTTTGGTTGATTGGGTTTTTTCTTTTTGGATTTGGTTTGTGTGTGTTTTTTCCTTCTGTGTTTGTTGTGCTTGGCTTTTTTGTTTGTGTGTTTTGTTCATGTTTTGGGTTTTTTTTGGTTTGTTTGGGTGTTTTTTTGTGTGTATTTTTTGTTCAGTTGGTTTTTTGTGGTGGTGGTGGTGGTGGTGGGGTTTTTTTTCCTCAGTGATGGAGCCTTTTGCAAGTCCATTCTCCCTACAAATAGAGAAGAAATTGGGTATGTCTGGCTGAACACACAGGGCATGAACTTCAAAAACCAAGACAACACTGCATAAAGAAGAGATTCTTCTTCTTCTGCTCTTCTTAAGCTTCCACAAGGAGCTGTGTGAGGCTGAAGCTGAAGCAGGCTGATGAAATGTTCCTCCTCACATGGAGAGAGAAACAGAAAACATTCTGCATGTCTGTCCTGCCCTTTTCCTCCTCCAGTTGTTCCACAGGCTGGAGAACAGCTTTAGGCAGATGTGCCTGATGTAATTGCACCAGCACCCATTCTCCAAGGGAGATTAACTTTTCTGGAGCTCTCCCAAGCCTGTCTGGTTTAGCAGTAATTTACAGGCTGTATGTAAAATTGTGCAGTGCTACAGAAGGAAAATGAGGCTTTTCATTTACCTTGTGTCATGCAAAGCACAGGGCTGTTGAAGTTATACAGTCCAATCCTGTGTTTTGGCTAATAGACAACAGTGATACTCATTTGCCAAATAAAATAGACATTTTCAAGAAAACATTTCTTGAGCCTCTCACTCCTTTAGCAGATTAGGAGATTCCATTGGTCCTAACACATGATTTTCCAAAAATACTGTAGTTAATTAGTCATGTGTTCCATTAGCATAGTAAAAAGCCCTATGTTAATGTGACCTAGCAGAGATTTTATCAGACCCATCAAGTGTAAGAGTGGAATGTCCCAGCAACTGGATGGAGTGATTCCACATTATTTCTTGCTGCTTGGTGAGCTGTCATAGCTCTGGAAGGGGCAGAACTTGCATCCCACTGTTGCAGTGAGACAGGGACAACCCAGTGAGCACCAGGGACATGCTTGGGAGCTTGTAGGCTGCCAGAATAAATAACCTGGTTATTTATTCTGGTTATTATATAATTACCTGGTTATAAAGGAAGAACCTTCATCATCTTCTTGGGTGAATTCTTCTTTCCCTTGCTTTTAAATTGCATACTTCTGCACTTGTCAAGTTTCTGGTGCATTATCAGGGCTGGAAAGGAGTTTTCTTAGTATCCATTGCCTGGTTGTGGATTCTGCTCTCCATCACTTTTATCTCTAAATGACGACAGCTTTTTCAAAAGCACAAATGTTTACATGCAGTTTGCAAATAGGGTTTACGTGTTTCTCACTGTATTGTTTTTGCTTGAATTAAGCTTGTCAGCTTGCTTTGTGTCATCAAAAACCTTTAGTTGGAGATTACTGAATCTACCGAACAGTAAGGCACTAGAAGAGCAAGAAAAGGCAAAGAAGGAAGGAACAAAGTTCATCAGTCTGGGCAGAAGTTTCTATATGTGGCCAACATTTACATATAAATACATAAATATAAACAATATATATAAAAATCAAAAATAATATATAAAAATATATAAAAATAAAATAGATAAATATAAAAAATAAATGATATAAAATATAAATATTATA
>VYZU01004076.1:0-57956 GCA_013401355.1 Ceyx cyanopectus
TAATATCTATGAATCTATGGTCTCACCCATACTGCTTTAAGGCTGTCACAATTTCATACCAGTATCATTTCTCCTTTTCTTCTCTTTTTCTGCCACATGCTGAACTAGCATTTCAGAGGCCACAGAATTACGTCCTTTCCAGCTCTTTCCCGGTATGCAAAATCCAGCTCGGCAACCTTGTGTTGGCTTTAAGGACACGCCTCCCATTCTCCTGAGAAATCTGCTGAATCCCTCACTTGTGAGGAAAAAGACATGATCATGAACAAGATCTGTTACTTTTTTGGTCTAAACTGTGCTGTAGGATCTGTGTCTGGTATATTAAATACTGCATCATTGTTTCTATCATTTCAGTCAACACATTTAAGCTGAGAATGTGGCACAATCGGTTATTAAATAGCTACATTGCAGTAAGTGTTAAGGCCTTGGAAGAATCCATACTGTAAACCCAACTTGAAATCTTCACATTTCTACGTTTCAGAGAATATTTTAGCTGTGATCCCACCTGTTGCAGATCACCTCATTGCCTGAAAAAGACGCTGGAAGTTGTCCGTGGGCATCAGGCAGAACTGCTTTCTTACTGCAGACTAGCACTTGGTGGCACTAGAGTTCACAGAAATGAAAGTAAAGCTGGACACGAATCACCAGCATTCCCCTCTTCGTGTAGTTGATGCACAGTGTCGTCTAAAACGGTTTGCTCAATGAGCTTTGAAGTCTGGCTCTGCACTTTCTTTGAAAATGTATATGCTGTGTAATTCCAAGTGAAAAGATATCCGCTAAGTTTTCTGCCATCTTCTCTGAAGTCTCCACGGGACTTAGAATTGTGCATTCTCATGACATCAGAGGAAGTGGAACAACTTATTTCCAGTGCCATAAATACAGCGAGCACTTCAAAGACAAGCAGAAATTATGTCTGCCGTGTTCTAATTACAGAGGTTGATCTTGCAATCAGTCCTTGATATTACCAGGAAACCTAATCGGCTTGATCTAGATTCCACATACTCTGCAGGAGTCCGTGCATACAAATGAGCTAGTAGCATGAATCTGTAAAAATGTGCACGTTGCCATTAAGCCAGTAGCCTAAATTACAGTTTTGTATTCATTAAATGTTACTTCTGTATTTATGCTAACAAAATATCTGCGACTGCTTCAATTTTTTAGAAGGAAGATCGGGCCTTTGATGCACATTATGATCAAAACCCCAACCTAAAAAGGCTGAAATTTGAGCATAACACAGCAAGTGCATTTGGTAACACTGGAACTCTTACAGCAGCAGAGTGTGTCAGTAGCAGTAAATTACAAGACAGGCTAAGAAATAATCGTAAGAAAGTTTTTACATTAAAATAACTGCAAGCACTGTCTATCGAGTTCATAGTATACAAATTCACAAGATTTAAATATGCTGTTTCTGTTACAGATGGATTTTTTATATAAAGAGAGCAAATACTCAGATTGTGGAAAGCTCTGCATAACTAAATCAATACACCATCAGTGACCGCCCAGCACCACACAGTGCAGCTGGCATTGCAGTTGTGAAGGCAGAGTACACAATTTCAAAATCACTTCTGTCTTTTAATCTTCTAAAAACTGCTTCTCCAGACTTTTTAAAAGCAGTGTCTTTTGTGAAGACATGTCAAATGAGTTTAAGGGACTGTTAAAAATCTCCAGGAAATTCAACAGCCTGATAATCTTCTTGTAAGTGCCAAATTGATCTGTCAACATGGAGAACAAACCTTTTAACTCACTAAAGCACAGAATCAGCAAAAAAAGTATTTTTGACTAAGTGAAGTCCTGGGTGCCTGAGCTGGTGGTGTTGAGCTGTATAAAGTTTCCCATCCTTCCCAGGCTGATTGTGGGGCTCAGATCAACAGCCACACTAGCACCGTGTCTGAATATGATTTCCACCTCCAATTATCATTAAGGAGAGTTAATAAGACAAGCAGAGCCAAATTTAAACCTCACTGCAGCAGAGACTGCAGCAAGTGGATTGGACACACCCTATTAAAGATGCAGTGCATCATTCCTGCCCTTCAAGCTCACTTCACCCCGTTGCTGCAATGCTGTCGACAAACACAAAGCTTAACTCTTTTTAAAGCAAGCTGCCTCAAAAGAACAGGCATCAAATTGTGCAATGTTTAAGTAAGAAACTTAGGATATAAATGATCTCTGTTCACTACAGACACCCTCTTTCCTCAAACCAAAGTTTCAATATACCTGTGTGTGTATATGTGCAAATAATATTTTGTTTTTCACATAGGAAAGGCTCACCACAGAGAACAGGGTTTAGAAATGACTGCCTGAAATTCTTAATTCCTGGATCTTCATTGCAAAGATCCAATCCAAGGCAAACATGACAGTGCAATTTTCCCAAAGCCTTCTGGCTTATATGGTAAACTGAGGCACAGGTTCCACACAAATTCTCTTGCAGTCTTTGATTAAACTTTTGATGATAAAAAACCCTAGCTATTTGTAAAACCAAGTCAACTTCAGAAAATACTTTTTGTTACAAAAATACAGGAAAAGTGGAGCCCTGCAGAAGCTAAATGTTTAGAAAATTTTCTAAAAGAACACCTTTGACTTTTAATTTTCACAATTGACCTGAATTTCTTTCCACTCAAAATTGTGTCTCTGTCAGATTGCTAAACAATCAGTCTATTACACACAATGTTTATATTTGATTGCTGTTCTCCCTTGCCATTGAACAAACGTACCTTGCAAGGATCGGAGGAAGCCTGGACATAATATTTTGCAATTCATCTGTTCTAGGTTGTTTGTCACTGGCTTGCAAGCGAGCTGCAATGAGAAATGAATTAGAGCAGTCCAGAGGTTAGACCTATTGTGAATTTGAGTCAAACCAGCATTATCCTTACTCCCCTGAGAAGGACAGCCCAGATTCTGAGCCCGAGAGCACACGGTGAGAAACCTACGGGACTTTATTAATGACTCTGCAGCGTGGATAAGAGGGATGCACTGCAGAATCCAACGGCTTGCTGCTCAGCTTCAGAGCCCTGATTTCTGCCTTACTCCAATTCCTCATCACAAGCAACTATATTAACAGTTTAATTGCCTGAAGCTGCAAGAAGGAAAAGGAAATCAAGACAAAATGTAGAACAGTGTGGAGGAAAGCAGGGAAATATTCCTTTCAGAAAGTGTTCAGTTATATAGGAAAGGAAAAAGAAAAAAAAAACAAAAAACAGAGGCCCTGTGAAAATGGAAAGAAGAGTGACATTGTGCCCTCATGCATAAGCCAGGCACACATCCATAGAGAAAACTATGTTCTTTTGTATTCACATCAATGCCTAAACCTCTCATTAACAGAAATAAAAATCTATCGGTAGCTTTTCAGCTTTTTTATTTACAAAAGCCTTTCTCAATAACTGTGCCAATAAAAGCAAAGCCCTGGCAAGAGTTTTCTGCATGTCTCTCTGTATTTAGTTATTGCTACCCCCAAATGAGCTCTTTTAACACAGAATCTGGCCAGAACTTGCAAATCTTGGGCTGTATTAGTAGCTGCAGCAAAGGCTCAGATAGCAGATATTTATTCCAATTATTCCTGGAATGGAAAGCCAATTTTTTGCTTTGTTAGGTAATTTACTCCTTTAATAGGATGGGCTTACATATCTGGTGTACTAGCCTGGGGAAATAGGAGTTTTCATTTTACAAGTATTCTTTCCAGTTGTTGATGGCAGGAAAGAGACAGCTAGGATCTTCCATTCAGAAGGATGCTGATCAAATTATTAACCAGTCAATAATCAAATGTATTACCATAAAGACACTAAAAAAACTGTCCTGATTTTGATTTTGCTTTGCCATTTTGGAGCAACTAATGAAAAGACATGAAGTGACCATGGTCTTTACAATGAGCAAATGCAATAGGATCATCTACAGGAAACATGGCCAGTACCACTTAAAGATTCTTTAACTAATGTTTAGCTAGGAAAACCCAAATCTTTTTTAAAGCTAATTAGAATTTGTGATGCATCATGAGATCTGTGGATTAAAAGCTCTAGAAAAAGACAATGTTTTAAACTATTATTAGTCAATCAGATATAAAAAAATACAAACTGAAATTAAATCACTGGAGAAAGCTTGATGTTTCATCTCTCCTTTGTTTTTCTCCATCCTTTAATTAAATTTCTTTGATAAACTATTACATTTCAAGAGCCCAGTCAATAATACTCTTTTTGTAGCTACACAAAGTGCATTAGGAAAGATGTAGCCATTAGCTACCAGAGAAGATTCTCAGACACCAGTTCCAAATGTTCTAAAGCAGTTTACTAGCCTCAGAGACTTGGATGGTAAGTGTGGGAGGAAGACAGAGATGCAGAGAAGACTGCAGTCTTCCTACACCCACTTCTTATTAACTTGAGTAATGCCCTTAAATCTATTAAATGAAATCTTAAAGTCCGATGCCTGATATTGCAGGCAGACAGATAGATGCTTCTGTCTATATAAAGAACTCGATGAAAATTGCAGGACTTGATAAAAAAGATTTCCTAATTCCAAGCCTCCACTCCAACCCTCTTGTCTTTCTACAAGAACAATAAGTTACTCGTAATATAGACTCTGATACCCCTAAAAATGGTCAGCGAGGAATGGCTGAGCTAAAAATACATTTGAAAAGGGAAACCCTAAGTATGTGACCAGATTCTGGAACACGGGCTAAAAAAAAGGAACAGGTTTTTCCAGAGTCTGATCAGCAGCTCACTAGAAGGCAGAATTTCAGAGGTCAGAAACACATTTTGAAGTTATTTTCCTTCTAGAAAATTATCCCCAAAAGTCATGTTGCCGAACAAATAAGGACTACCGCTTGATAAGACTTAAAGAGAGTATGTGTCAAGGAAGGCTGCCTAGATATAAATCTGTGGCTAGGGATGACCACGGAGATAAAATAAATGTTAGGATTCATGATGAAGATTTTTCCTCAATAGCTAATGCACCTGCCGGTCTCCCAGCTATTTTTAAGCCTATAGTTAGATTTCAGGCCAGGAAGAAGCTAACGAGCCAAATTTATTGCAGGACTGGCCATAATTGGTCTTGTTTTGTCCTTAAACTTGAAGGAGAAGGAACAGGTTCTCAATGGTTTATTAAATGGTAAAATGTTTCTTCCTGTATATATTTTACCACGTTATGAATTTTAGAATTAATTGCAGTATGAACACCATGGGGAAAAAAAAAAAAAAAAGAAACAAGAAACAAACCACATAAAAACTAGAGGTATTCCATGCAAAACTTGGATTACATGCTGTAAACACTACAGAAGGTCTAACACTACAGGGAGAGGATTAAAAAAAAAAAAAGAAGTATTTGAATACGTAAGCTTTAGTATACTCTGTAAATCTATAAGCATTCTGGAGAAAACACTGCATGATCACTTACTGAAAAGACTTCACAACAAAACAGGATACATCTGTGCAATAATGCCCACCCATTACCACCCATTAATGAATTTCAAGACCCTGCTTTAAAATAAGGAAAGGCAAAATAGCTTCTAAAGCAAGAGTTAGGCTCTGTTTTGTCTTTTTAAAATATTAAATATAGACATGCTGGGCAAATGAAAACAGGAGTTTTTAAATGGGAAGTATGAGCTAATCTTGAAAATGCAGTGCTAACATCTCTTTGTAATGAAATGAGAGTTGCTGAGTTTTCTTCTTTCAGTCATAATATGAAGGAAGTGAGATTATAGGATAGTTAATATAGAGCTATAAGCAGCAAATCATTATCCACTGACAAGACAATTGCTCAAACAAGAATTTTCATTTTCAAGAGACTGGGACCCTTTATTTAATAAATCCCTATCTAGCACTGCAGATGTTAACTGCCACTAATGTTTGGAAAGGACAAGTACTGAAATGTTGCTGGAAGTTTGGTCAGCACCTATTCCTCTCCAAGCCCCTTCCTCTTTTTCTGCAGAGCATCTTCCCCAAAGCTGCACACTAGCAAACATTTGAGACTTACTAAGATGTTCTGCAGAAGAAGAGGTTAGAAGAATAACTTGTACAGTGGGCTGTGGAAAGCCGAGGCACAGTACTTTATCGCTGCCTATTCCAGCAAAATGCACATGCACAAAAATATAATATTTCCCCCACCCGAGCCTTTCTTCCAAGAAATGTCTGCCCAATGGATAATCATTGCTGATTCAATGCCCTGGGGGGCTCCTTTAAAGAGAAAATTGCTGCAGCATTCACTGTATTCATCAAACATTATTGCTGCTCTCTAGAGAAACTGAAAGATCCATTACCAAAGGAGACAGAGATTCAGCATCACCTTACGGTAGCTACAGCAATAATTTTTTTGTTTTAAAGCAATGTCTTATGTCACTTGGGACCCAGAAAAGGGAAAAAATAAAAATGAGAAGAGCAAGAGAAAAAAGGACTGGCTAGAGAAAAAGAGATGCGTGAGCTGGCTCCATCAGCATCACTGCAGGAAACTAGGGAAGCCTGTAAGTTCACAAGGAGGAGCCGGCACTGCAGGAGTGACTCAGCATCCCTCTGCGGCAAAAGGGAGCATTGTCAACTGCCACCGCCCTGCCTCGGCTGACAGCACAGGGCCTGTCCAAGCCCAAAAGCTGTAGGAGAGACAGTGCAGCAGCTGTCAGCTGTCAGTGCAACCAGACCCCCTCCCATGGAGGGCTGCTCTCTTCCTGCCCAAAAATCTCCCTGCAAACAACTCTAAAAGCTACATCTCTGTCCATAGCCATTGCCTTCACAGAGCACCCAAGGAGTCCATTCCCTAGGGCCTGGCTCCAGAGAGAGCATCAGCAAAGCAGATCAGAGACCAACACAGAGACTACCAGAGAGAGTTCCCTCAGAGCTGCAGAAATGCCATTAACTCCCACTCTGCCATATTCACCTTCTTCTCACTGGAAGCATCAGAGCGGCCAATTCCTCCTCCTCTCCTGCACCCCATGAAATTCTCACATTGCTATAAACCACTGGCTTGAACAGCTGTCCACACGTCCAGACCTACCCAGCTGAAGGTGCTCTCCTGCAGGAGGTACATACAAAACCGCACATGGGAGAGGAATTCCATGTGTGTTTTGACAGTCAACCAAGAGTTAGTCAGAGTGCAGGGGCAGGCAGAGGATCTGATCCCTACTGCAGAAGGAGACCCAGTTCCTGTGAGAAGCCTTGGCTATCCACAAACGCTGTCTGGCAACCTAGTGCTTGGCAAAGAGTGCTGGGAAACAGAGGAAGCCGTTTGCTAATGTTCTGCTGGGTTTGTTTTGCTTTCCTCTCTGTTTCCATTCTACCTTTCTGTTCCTTATGTAACACCTTCCCGTTGAGCGTTGATGATCTTTTCAGGGAGGGGTAAAATGACTTTTCCCCTCCCTCCCCTCACCAAATTTCACCTGGCCCCTTTTCTCAGAACACTTAGTGAGAAAAAAAAAACACCTTCCCTGGAAGAAAATTGTTCTGAGCCTCAACCATCTTCTTTTGTTGCATCATTTTTGACTACTTAGGGGAGAGTTTTATGCAGCATAAACCACAGACACTGACTCTTGGGTGAGGTCTGGAGGTGATAATGCCACAAAAGCCTGTTACCTGTCTGAAAGCTGGAGCAAAGCGGGCATCACTGCTGAACAGGAAAGGGGGAGCTTGGTCTTTCTCTTTGCTTGCTTGCAGCAGTTAGGCTTCTGGCCAAAAGGGAGCCTGGGACATGGTGGCTCCTCCTTTTTGCGGGACTCTCCACCTCTCTCCTTCCCTTTTCCTCTCTCTTTGAAAGCTGGTGCAGTGTTGAACTTTTGCCAGCAACTGGACCTGCTGCAGAAGCAGCAGCTTCCCAGAGGGAGGAGTGAAGAGGCAGGCTGAGTAATGCTTTCTCTAAACTCCTCTTGACAGCAGCTACTCAAACAATCTCTTCTTCCTTCCCCTCTGTTTATACCAAGTCTCTATCATTCCATAAATTCCCACTACAGAACTCAGCTTCATACCATCACATCCTTGCAATGACAGGCAAAGGATACTGCCAAGGTCTGGTGCAAGAGAATCTGCTCCCTCCTTTTCCATTTGCAATTCCCCCTTTAGCATCTCATCTCTCCCTAAGGATGCAGACACTTAAGCTTTTCCCTTTGGTTGCACCTGCCTCTGTTGCTGCCCCTGACACACCAATCCTAGGCCCTTATCAGACCACATGCAGGCAGATTGCATCTCCATCCTTGAAAAATCGGGGAAAAAACACGTCTGCTCCCTTGCTGCCCCCACCTTGTCTGCCTAAATTGCAGGTCCAGGAATTAAATTCACAGCAGGAGGCAAAGGAGGAATACAAGGAGCACCAAAATACTGCAACCTTCTCCCAGGGAACTGCAAATCCAGGATTAATCCTTCCTGCCACCTTTTCTTTTCACACTGTGCCCAACATTTCTCAGTCCACTGTAGGCTGCTCTGAGGCATAGCAAGCGTCCTGAAGAAATGATTTAGGTCAGATTATATGGGTAGTAACTCTGCGCCTCATGAAAAGCCCTAGATGCAGTTGTGCTGTCTTGGGCAGCCTAAATGAAATCTGCAATGCGTTTTGTTTTCCTCTCTGAATACAGCAGCATTAAATCTCAGGATGCACTGAACTCAATAGGTTGCCTCCTGTGGAACTCATCAGACTGCATTACTATCAGAAATAACTCCTCCCTTTCTCTTTCCTCCCCCTCAGCTATCTCACACATAAGCACTTCGAGGAGACAGCCCAAAATTGCACCTTCGCCTTTCTAACTGTGCTGTGCCTACAAATGAAAGCAGTGCAGTGAGGGCTGCAGGAGCAGCTGTTCGGAGGGCTGCAAGTTGACAGAATGGCTTCACAGAATCTGCAGACCCACAGCACCTGTTTTCAGAACATCTTATCTCTAGACTTACTGGTGTTAACCCAGACTTCAGATGTTACCAGATTTACAGATAAATTACAGGGGCAGCCCAGGTTGTGTCACTCCTCCTTTGCTCAGACTGATGGAAACAAGCGCACTGCCACGTTCACAAATCACTTGAATACATAGAACAGAAGGTGCATCCAAGGTGTACAGAAAGTTACACACTTTGTGGATAACATGACAATTTCCTCTTTGGTACCTTCATTTACACACTCAACAGAAAAAGAAATAATAAAACCCAGAGACGGTTTTTTTAGCCCATGAACAGAAAGAAAACATTCAAGAAAACATTTCCTAACAGTGCAACAAAAACATAAACACACAGGATTATTCCTCTAAACACAGTGACACCATATAAACTCTTCAAACCATTTCTGAGGTGTCACTAAAAGATACAATACGCTCCCTTCAATGGTACGGCATGTGGTGCAGTAACACGATGAGACTAATTGGGTTTTATCTTTTACCAGATGAAAATTTGCAGGAATTTCTGTTCAAAGCACAGAACTGGAAGAGATGATCCTGGATGGATTTATAATGCATGAACTAATTCAAGCATTGCAATTCAAGCTGGCACAAAAAAACAGTTAGTGAATTAGGTACTTGAGAACAGTTTGCTAGTCTCTCAGCTTCTGGTAATTTCTTGTTCCCATCCATTTTAGCATTTCAATACCCATATACCACAGGGAGAAGAAAAAAAAAAAAAAAAAAAGTGGTTATATATTCAAGGACATATAACCACTATACTGCCATGCTGCAGGTCAGAGAGCTCGCTCAGCTTTCCCAAAGGTCATCCCATCTGCAACCAGGGACAAACCAGGAGGCAGTTGGAATCCACCACAAAACTCTCCAGTGCAAACAAGCAGCTTTGACACCGGTGCCCAGCTGCCTTGTTCTAGAAGGTGAAACATGACCTTTCATGTTTGGTTTCAATATTTGAAATATGTATTCACAAACATCCTCTTCTGTATTCAACAGAACCAGAAAAAAATAAGCGTTAAAAGGATGTATATGGCTACTTCATCTTTCCTAATCCACTGTCTACTCAAGAACTATTCTCTACAGGACCGTGTCAAGTGCTTTATCCTACTTCATAATAAATAGCCAGGTTATTCTCATTGAAAAGCAGAGTTAAAAAGTATTTCTAGTCAGTTCTGATGGTCATGTTTGTGAATCAGCAGACCCTTGAAGATTTATCTTTTTTAATTAATATTTTATTTTACTGTGGAGGCCTAGGCGTGCACTTCTTTCATCTGCTGCTGGAATTTCATCCCAATGGCAAAGGACCAGCTAGGAAAATGGAATAATCTCCCACAGCCCTGTTGGTTGGTTACAGGGGTGAGTTTAAGTGCACATCTCACTATTTCTGCTGTCAGACAGGAATCAGATAATCACTGAGAAGGTAACAACGGGAACCATCTGCTCTACAGCCACTACACCCCTTTGAGACTTTGAAGTAAATAAAACGAATGACTGAGCAGCTTTAGGCAATGACAAATAAGCAGACTGAGACTTGTTAGTTAAAGTTAAGTACTTCTGAAGTTGTTATTTCCCCCGTACATTTCTCTTGCACAAAAGCCAAATTCATGCTGCAAGTTTCTACTAAGCTCAGGGCTTTTTTAAGAGTCTAAGAAAGTGACAATGTAAATGCTGAAAATACTAAAACTGAAAGGTTTCAGATCTCCAGAAGAACGTAGGCTCTGAACTCCTCCTGGTATCTTTTAAGTATAAACACCCTGGGAACAGGGCTAGACAGAAGGTAAGACTAGGAAAAGATTTAATGATACATTTATTTAATGTACATTTAACAAAAAAGAAAAATATTATTATGCTAATTAAGACAACTGAAAAGAATCAGTAAATATCTATTAGTGTAAACATTTTGCAAATGCTTAGAAGATGTAAATAAAATATCTGGAAGAGCTCACCATTAAAGTTTTTACCACAAGCCCCAGAAAGGGCTAAGAGCTTATCATTGTTCTTGATGCTAACAGCAGAACAGAAAGCAATTGGAATGTATGGAGCTCTCCCTGGGGGACAGTGAGGAGCAGGTTGAAAGCTTGGGGGCAAAGACAAGGGTGAGACTAGTATGGCAGACATTGTAGTAGGTGTTTATTACAGGCCAGTCGATCAGGATAAGGAAGCTGATGAGGCCTTCTACAAACAGCTGGGGGTAGCTTCAAAATCACAGGCTCTGGTTGTCATGGGGGACTTTAATTACCCTGACATTTGCTGGGAAAATTGTACATTCAGACACAGTCCAGTAGGTTCCTCCAGAGCACTGATAAGAACTTCCTAATGCAGGTGTTGGAGGAGCCAACAAGGAGAGGAGTGATGCTGGACCTTGTACTGACCAACAAAGAGGGACTGGTTGAGGATGTGAAGGTAGGAGGTATCCTTGGCTGTAGTGACCACGAGATGGTGGAGTTTAGAATTGCAGGCAGCAGGCACAGGATTGCTACCCTGGACTTCAGAAAGGCCAACCTTGGCCCGCTCAGGGAACTGCTTGGCAAAGTCCCATGGGACAGGGCTCTGGAGGGCAAGGGGGCTCAAGCAACCTGGCTAATATTCAAACACCATTTCCTCCAGGCTCAGGATCCGTGTATCCCAAAGAGCAGGAAATCTATTAAGACAATTAGGAGATCCGCATGGTTGAGCAGGGAACTCTTGCTAAAAGTTAAGTTAAGGCATGCTTTACTGCACTCCCACAGCACTGAACACTGGCACAAAGTATTGCCTCCTACAACAGACCTGTCCTACTTCTCCCTTTTCTCCTTCAGAGCAGCTCTGATCAATCTTATCAATAAAAATCCAACAATGCAGAAGCCATGGTGCCACTGAATGCACCATCCTGTACTTGGATATCCAAGTTTCTGATGTACAATGTCTTCAGTTGAAGCTTTCTTTTCTTTATAGTAACAAAGCTTCATCCTTACCTCTGAGTCACGCTGCAAATCAACGCTGCTGGGCTGTCTGCAGACATATTTTCCCATCTTCCTGGCACACACTGCTGGCAGCGGCAAAGAGGTTTTCCTCATTTTCCCTCTCTCTAAAAAAGAAAAAGAAGAAAAAATACTAACAGCCTACAATTACAAAGCTTATTTTCCTGTGATACGAAGGGGTTATTTTAGAAGCTGAGATATATTCCTTTATTAATACATGGAATAATAACTGATGCCATTAATAATTAAATCTTGTGCTCTAAATTGAGTGTAGGGGAGATTAGCATAAATCCATTGCACTAAACAAGGTATGCCAGTTCCCATTAGTTGAGTATCCTGTAATAATTTGTGTCCAGGAGCTCACCAAATCCCCAACCAAGCAAACTGTGAATCTTTCCATCTGCTACGACGACTGTATTATTCACGTCTTCCCTGTGTGCTCTGCAAACTACACAAGCTACCTCTGTTGGGCAAAAGCTAAAATTTATTAGCACAATAAACTATACCTGTGCTGCTGTACTTTGCATAGCCTGAAAAAATGACTGGCTGTTCTAACAAGCATGAATGCAACTGCTCCTGAGATTTAAATCACACATTTTGAATAAAATCTTGAGTAGAAGTGTCACCTGCAGTGCTGGTAAATCAAGACCAATTACCTTCATCTGTGTGGAGACACTTTAGATTTGCAAA
Organism: Ceyx cyanopectus; assembly: GCA_013401355.1. Classification (NCBI taxonomy): domain Eukaryota; kingdom Metazoa; phylum Chordata; class Aves; order Coraciiformes; family Alcedinidae; genus Ceyx; species Ceyx cyanopectus. The sequence goes on from VYZU01004076.1 coordinate 12,487, forward strand.
TTAAAGTACCTCAACAGCTCTACTGTGATGCAGTGACAAAGAAGCCTTTACTAGCTCTTTGCACAGTGCGTTCCACGCAACGCGAGCTCTGATGAAAAGTCTGTACCTCTGATAGGCCTCTGTCCTTCACAGCTTAACACCTTTTATATTCAAGTACCTTGAAATGGACACGGTACCACAATATAGGTGTTGCAACAACCTCCCCGAGGCTTCTGCCAGGGCGGCTTCTGAGGACGCGGAAGACAAGGAAAGAGGGAAGAGAGGTGCTGGGTATAATAAGCCTCTCAGGTCAGTGGGTTGCAGCCAGGTCTGAGGCGAGATGGGGCCGCAATTAGCAGACTCAAGGGGGGGGGGGGGGCGCCGGCTGAATCTGGGCCCGGGGAAGCAGGGAGCAAGGGGCGAGAGCGAGGCAAGGCACGTCCGAAACGGACCCATGCCGGAGCAAGCGAGCAGAGAACACCCAGCCAAACGCCCACAGACGCTCGAGCGGCAGCAGCGTATACGCGGAGCCGAGGGGGATGAACCTCCCCACGCAGCGGCAGCTGCCCCTCCCTGCTGCGGCGCGTCCCCACCCGGCCCCTGCACCCGCCCATAAATAGAGCTGTCGGGTAGTGCAGCTCTGCAGAGCAGTTGCTCGTCTCGGGGAACGATGAGCTCATACGGTTACGACTCGTTCTTCCCTTCCTACAAGCGGCGGTACGCCGAGAGCCCCCGGCTCCATGTGTCGGCGATGCGCAGCAGCAGCGGCGGCTACACCTCGGCGCGCTCGGCGTACTCCAGCCTCTCGGCACCGGTCTCCTCGGTGTCGGTGCGGCGCAGCTATGCCACTTCTAGTGCCTCGGGCTCTCTCCTGCACTCGGTGGACAGCCTGGACCTGAGCCAGGTAGCGGCCATTAGTAACGATCTCAAGTCTATCCGCAGCCAGGAGCGGGCGCAGCTGCAGGACCTCAACGACCGCTTCGCCTGCTTCATCGAGCGGGTGCATGAGCTGGAGCAGCAGAACAAGGTGCTGGAGGCCGAGCTGCTGGTGCTGCGGCAGAAACACGCCGAGCCTTCCCGCTTCCGCGCCCTCTACGAGCAGGAGATCCGGGAGCTGCGCCTGGCCGCCGAGGAGGCGACGAGCGAGAAGCAGGCGCTGCAGGGCGAGCGGGAGAGCCTGGAGGAGACGCTGCGGGGGCTGCAGGCGCGGTACGAGGAGGAGGTGCTGAGCCGGGAGGACGCGGAGGCGCGGCTGCTGGAGGTGCGCAAGGGCGCGGACGAGGCGGCGCTGGCCCGGGCCGAGCTGGAGAAGCGGGTGGACAGCCTGCTGGACGAGCTGGCCTTTCTCAAGAAGGTGCATGAGGAGGAGCTGGCGGAGCTGCAGGCGCAGATCCAGTACGCGCACCTCTCCGTGGAGATGGACGTGTCGGCCAAGCCCGACCTCTCCGCCGCCCTGCGCGACATTCGCGCCCAGTACGAGAAGCTGGCGGCCCGTAATATGCAGAATGCCGAGGAGTGGTTCCGCAGCCGCTTCACCGTCCTCAGCGAGAGCGCGGCCAAGAACACCGATGCCGTCCGCGCCGCCAAGGACGAGGTCTCCGAGAGCCGCCGTCTGCTCAAGGCAAAGACGCTGGAGATCGAGGCTACCCGCGGCATGAACGAGGCGCTGGAGAAGCAGCTACAGGAGCTGGAAGAGAAGCAGAGCGCCGACATCTCTGCTCTGCAGGTGAGAGGGATCGAGGTCTGCAGGGGCACCCTGGAAAGGGGTAATGGGGAGGGAGCATTGCTTCAAGATCACACGTAAATTTGCAGCCGAACTACGTCACCAAACTCTTGGGGGTATCGTAAAGTTACAATGCACAGTGCCACATCAATAACGTGTCATGTATTGTTTATCTACTGATCAAGCCTCGATTATATCCTAAAAGAGACATCCTTAAGCTACAACTAAATAATGCATGTAGAGACTAAAAATGAAGCAATACACCATTTTCCTGCATGACTTAGTCCTTGATAGCAAATTGGGCTTATAATGTTAAATAGGGATGGAATAATAAGGTGTAGATGCAGGGATGGGGAAGCCTTACCAGGGAAGGTGGCATTTAGTAAATGGTGGCTTTTTAGCTGAGGGTGGAGTTAGAGCTGTTCGCTCTCTTTAATTGAGCAAGATAAATTGGACTAGAGAAATTTATTGCAAGTAATTGCTGTCAAACACAGAAGAATTAATAATTTTATGCTGTCAAATATGTTTGCTTCCAACAGGATACAATCAACAAATTGGAGAACGAGCTGAGAACCACAAAGAGCGAAATGGCTCGGTACCTGAAGGAATATCAGGATTTGCTCAATGTGAAAATGGCCCTGGACATAGAAATTGCAGCATATAGGTATGATGGGTGGAATGTTTTAGTAAATCAGACCTTGGATCATCCGGTTCCTGTTCCCTCTGCAAGAGGATTCATTTTATTTATCATTCCTCCAGCAGAAATTGGCAAGAGTTTAATCAGGTCTTCTCCATCGTCTTGGAAGAAGTGCTTTTGAGTTAAAATATTTGCTTAAATAAAAATCTTCGGTGTAGCAAGCTATAGTGAGTGAAGATGTATACGCATACAGAACTCTTAGCTCAGCAATATATTATTTCAGTTTTCCATCTCTACAGATAAAAAAACACCTGTTATGTACTTACAGTAGAGAGAATTTGTATCAGTAGAACTTCATGATAGGGATGGGTGTATTATCAAAATTGGAAATCCCTTACATGCTTTTAAGAACAAGCTTTTTTTCTAATTCACAGAAGCAATATTCTGGAAAGGAAGTACTTTAGAGCAGAACTGCTCTTAAAGAAACGTTTAATGCTTCATCCTAAGTACAGTTAGAAATTGTAAATGCCAAGACATTAATTTCTAGGAGTGCCACAAGGGGGAATATTAAGAAAGTGGCTATAAGCCTTGTCTAGCAGCTACACATGACATCAAGCTGTTACATCTGCGCTGTTTTCTGCAACCCTACAGGCTACCAAAACGCCTTTAACTTCACTTGGTGTAGGAACCTAATTCTGGAAGTTTTTTATCTCCATTACTTTTAACAAGGAGAAATATTTTTAATTTGCCAGTAATGCACACCTCAAACTTTAATTCCAAGAAGGTGTAGTTGCTAACTGTGGGCTGGTTTTTGCACTCCTAGGTGTGCAGTCTTCAGGACTCGCCCTGCTCAAAGTATTGTAGTATCTTGGTTTGTAGCTAAATCTGCTGAATCTGTCTGCAGCATAGCTAAATTTCTGCTTACTTTTTTTCTGCTAGGAAACTGCTGGAAGGTGAAGAGACCCGACTCAGCTTCACTAGTGTTGGAAGCATCACCAGTGGCTACACCCAGACTGCCCCAACCTTTGGCAGGTCTGCATTCAGTGGTCTCCAGTCCAGCTCCTACTTGATGACAACCCGTTCCTTCCCCACATACTACTCCAGTCATGTCCAGGAAGAGCAGATTGAAATAGAGGAAACCATTGAGGCCGCTAAAGCGGGAGAAGCCAAGGCAGCCCCTGCAGAAGAAGGTGAGGAGGAAGAGAAAGAAGAAGGTGAGGAAGAAGAGGGAGGTGAAGAGGCTGAAGAGGAGGAAGGTACTTACAGTTAGTTTCTAATCCCTCTTTCCCTGCACATACAGGGTAAAACCCAGAAATCTTGATGTCTTAGTTCTAATGATTAAACCTATCTTCTTGTCTGCTTAAATGATCAAAGGATCATGGGATTAAGCACACAGCACTTAAACAGGAAAGCCTGTCTATTGAATGGAAGATAAGGTAAATGTGCAATATCAGGCCTGTTACAGGACTGGTGATACTCCCTTGGAAATAACTGGATATTTTTCCATTCAAGTTGCCAAAACCAGTAACAACATGCAATGTAATATTAATGTGGCAACAGACAGTACTTGGCTGTTACAGACTACTTTAAAATAAGGAACAAGGACATGCTGAGCTAAATACTAATTTGCATTTGCAAGATGTTCCACAGTAATAGGAACATCAGCTACTGTCTGTGGATTTAACTGTTTGGTTCACTGGATTGCTTGAGGTCTAGATAGGTTTTGTGTTCGGCCAAGGTACACAGAGCTTCCTTGCTGCCCCATAATTTAGCAAACTCGTTTAAGACAATTTGAAGGAGTGTTACTCGCAGTTGCTTTTCCCAATGTCATTTGCATTGCTCTGAAGGATTTGACCTAAATCCATCTGAAATGCATTTGTTGTCACTGAACTATTTGAGGGGTTTATTAGTGTAGAGATTAATTATAATGAAAAGGTAACTAAAGAGCCAGTTGGGAAGCAATGGTAAGATTCCTTTTTGAACTAGTGTCTTTGGATAAAGCTTAGAGCGCTGAGTCCACAGTCAATAAATCAAGGTTGATGTTCTCCCTTGCAAGTCCTAGATAAATGTGTCTGCTTTCATGCAAAATCAGTTGCTAGTCCCATCATGTTTGGCTGAGTGCCATCCAAATGTGGGGTTGGAGGGTGCAGGTATTCACTGGCTCCTGTTAAATTTGGATTAGAACAGCATCTAGATGTGACGTATCTTTTTGCCTTTCAAAGGTGCTAAGGAAGAATCTGAAGAAGCCAAAGAGGGTGAGGAGGAGGAAGGAGAAAGTGAAGAAATGGCAGCTGAAGAAGGAGAGGAGTCTCAGGAAACTGCTGAGGAAACTGGTGAGGAGGAGAAGGAAGAGAAAGAAGCAGCAGGAAAGGAAGAGAGTGAAGTGAAGAAGAAGGCTTGACTTCTAGACAGTGTAGCTTTCTCATCAGGTCAACAGAATAAATGATGATTGAGCTAAAGCTGCAGTCTTGCATCGAATTCAGTGACCACTGAGGTTTAAAGTGAATGATCTATGATGTTTCCGTACCAGTATGCTTACAGAGCACCCACTGGCTTGCTCCCTGAATGCCGCATGGTCTACACATATGAATTCAGGGGTTATGTCTTTCTTGGGTGATTTGGAACTTAATATATAAAATGGGGAGCTTAATATTTAAAATAAGTAATGGGAATGAAAGTTACCTTTTAACTTGCATTTAAAATAATTACGGAAACCTTGGGTGGGTAAAATAATGGAGGCTTCAATAAGTGTGTGCAATAAAGCTAATCAATAAAGTTACAGAAATGCTTACACGGATTCCTTGTGTGTGTCATTTGTCACTAATGCACTTCAAAGGTTGATAAAGTTCTGTATTGCACTTGTCTTTCAAGCCTGGGAAACAGGCTTGGGGATATTGGTTTCTGTCTCTAGCCAGTCTGCTTGTAGGAACTGACAGGTAAACAAAATTACTTGATGGGGCTGTAAAATTTCATATGGAAATATTAAAATGGTAAAAATACACTAATATCTAAATGTCCTGGTCAATGTCACCAGACTGTTACATATGCAAAAGCTCCCTTTTGCCTTCTCTAAGAGGAGGATTTTTTATCATTACAGAGGAAAAGCAAATGTGGCGAAGATTTCCACAGCAGCGCTGAAAGGGAAGAATGGCTGTGGATGTGGCTGAGACTTGAGGCGATGTCTGTAGATTTAAGGGGTGGGGGGAAATAAAGCTGGGGTGATGTGTTTGAAGGAAGGACAATGTGGGGGAAGAGTTTTCTCTGCTCCTTGATCAGTGGCTTTTCCAGGCTGCTATTTTAAGTCAATCCACTGGAGACTGAAGAGGCTCCTTCTGAGAAATTGTCAGGGCTTTTTGAAGTTTTACATGTGAGTCAAGAAAAGGTCTGCTCTGTGTTCAGGCACAAAATAGGAAGAGCTCAAATAGTAGCAAAGCCTGACAATTCTGAAAGCAATGTCCTGTGGTCTGAGCCCATTTGCTTTCAATTATCTAAAGCTGATGCATAAAATTGAACCTTGTGCTAAGAGTTCAGTTACTCAACTAATGCTGCAAATTAGAAGTATTTTAAGTAAATGAAACCCATGTTTTTTAACAGACATTATGTGGCTGCATTAAAACTTCTCACAGTCACATGTAGCTCAAAAATTATAGTATTTCCCCACTTGCCCCCCCCTCCCCTCCCATAAATTTTGTGGGTAACTTTGAATATTTTATACTGACTTAATGGTATCAGTTGACTTCCATTGCTTCTCAGTGGCTGTGTTCAAAAAGAAAGTGTCTTTTTATCCAAATTTTAGGAGTGTTCCAAAAATGTCTCCATTTTCAGGGTTGGTAGACATAAAGAAGATGGTGATGGATGAGGTAAGTGCTGAAAACAATTCTTTGCTTCCATCTACTCGGTATAAAACACCAGGAGAAAGAAGGAAAACAAAACCTTTGGTAAAACCATTCAGGAAACTGCATGTATGCAGATGTAATAATTGCAATTCTTCCTGTTCTCAGGGTTGCAGTATTTCAAAAAGCTGAGGTTTTTTTACCCCTACTTTCTTGAGGGCTATTATGCTTCTGAGAACCAGAAGATAAATTAATTTTCCCTTCTCCCAAGCCTTTTTGCATTTCCCTTCTGCTTTTAATGGATGTTTTTCTCTGTGTTTGTTCAAACTTATTATTGCGAAGCAGATTTCACTCTTTTTCCAGGAAAACGGTGGTGAGCTGTGGGAAGTACTTGAAGCACCTTGGGTCAGAGACTTGACCGTGCAGCTTTGAGCAAGCAAAATTTCTTTTCAAAGCAATTGATGATATTGCAGGAGAGCTGCTCCTTTTGGTATGTGGTACCCTTGATTCAAACAGCAAAATATTGAGCTGGTACTTGGAAATTCACCCAAGTGCCCTGTCAGAAAGTGCTTAGTGTGTCACTTCAGCTGAGAGAGAGAGATTCTGCTCCTATGGAGCAAAAACTATGTTACGCACCAGGTCAGAACTTGTCACAGCCCTTTAAGCCAAGCTACTGTTCAATAGGTTGGCATATGTTATACTGCCCCATTCTGCCTTTCTCCGAGTGCTTTGAACTCCTATTAACTTTTCAATGCCTGCTTTTCTTTCATCTTCCATGTCTTTTTATACACATCAATTCCTTCTTCCTTCAGTCCTTTGTGTCCCTTTCATATCTGGGAAGGAATAAAGCTTATAGCACTCTGAAGTGTTGCAGCCAAGTTGATAGAGATGCTCTCAAACCAGCGCGTGCAGAGATACACCAGCAAACACATTTCCCCTCACAGTGTATCTGAGTCTGATCCCTGCTTCTTATGTTATTTTTAATGTATTGCAGCTATAGGAACAATTTCGACTCTGCAGGGAACGTGTGAGTCACAGCCATGGCACTGAGCTGCAAAAAGTAACAAGCTGCAGTGACCATCCAGCCTGGTTTGTCACCCACAGTCCTGCCTTGCTACTAAGGTAAACGTGTGAGAGGGAGGATGGCAGCCTGCGCCTGTGTGCTGAGATGTGCCTGGGGTTGTGGGGATCTTGCTGGCAATCCTTGTTTTGCTTCTGAAAATCCAGGAGCTCGCTTTGACGCAATGCAGTAAGAGCAGGCAGAGGAGAAACTTTAACCCAAGTTGCAGCTGCAAGTAAAGCCACAAGTCTGTCCCTGAATTTTCTCTTGCTTTTGGACAGATGGATCAGGATGAGATCTCATCATGGGGGAGACAAATAGAAGGAGGTCCTGTATACTTTTCTTGAGATACACAAATGCACACACTCCCCTTCCACTGAGCAAGAGGAAAACTTGTACAGTTAAAATATCCAGATTGCAGGAATTTACCTTCTAGTATCTACATAACTGAGAATTCATCATTTGCTGCCTTCCTAGATTAAAGATAGTTTAATCCTGAACAGAGAAGGAAGAAAGCCCACATGTGGATGAGAAAAGAACAGACCCTGATGCCTGGAGAAAATTCTAGTGCCTGACTCAACTCCCTGGCAAATGCAACCTATCTGTGCTTTGTAAGAATTCCCAGAGTGTTTCCATCTGGAATGGGATCTAGTTCTGGGACGCTTAAAATTGCTTAATTGTAGCATCTCCTCAACCCAACAGAGTAACAGACCTATTTCTGGAGACCTCCAGCTCCTGAAGTCACAGGGGTCTTCATAGCCCACCTTAAATAAGATGCATAAATCTTCCCAGTAACTTCCTTTAATTATAATTTTCCCTTTGTGGAGTCTTTCATATCGGTTAATGAACTTCTGTGTCTGAAAGTAATTAATCCCTTCACGGTTATGCAGTCTGAAGAAGTAATAGATGCAGAACAGGCAAATAACATACTATTAATGCATCTGTGCCCTGGAATTATGTTATCTTTTGAAACTGTTTGATTGCAGATGTCAGTAGACAAAACCTCTTGGCAACATTAAATGTTAATCAGTTATTACAGTTTTATAAATATTTAGAAATGTGTTAAACAGTTATTTATTTTAGAATTTGCTGGAAATATTTGCAGTGGGAAATAGACTAAACTCATACATTTATTTGTGTGTTACAGCAGAGGAAAAAAAATGCAGTTGTGGGTAATTACTAAAGGCTATGTTTTTGAATGGTATGGGGGGGGGAAATGAGGATAATTTTTATATACACCATGCCATTGGGTAGCCCAGGAATTTGCCTCCCGTGCAGGCTGTGCAGTGAATTTGCCAGAACACTTGTGAAAGTCAATGTACCCTAGGCAGAAGTGCTTATAGATCCCCCTGCCTTGAACAAGAAACTGCACTCCTGATTGCACTGCCAGTGTGAAAGCAGAGTCAAAACAATGCAGATTAGAATCCCTAGGTTCTTGTAGCTGGATCCTACCAGAAGTGAAAAGAAAGCATGACATGAAAACTAGCAAGCCAGGTTGGAAACCTACCCCGGAATGTGTTTGGAAGCACATAAACAGGAAGTTTATTTAACAAAATGTTTAGTATAGATCTCTGGTTTAGCTTTTGGGTTTAGTGATGGCGGTGTCTTGAAGCTTTTCATTAGACCCAAAAGAAAAATACCTTCAGTGTTCTCAAACCATTGGGCATTTCTGTGTGCCCAAAGCTGCAAGCACTCAGTGGCAATAGGTGAAGGTAACTGAGTGACTTTTTGCTGATAAAAGTATGGTTATTTTTATGGCACAAACACACATTTCACAAACAAGCTCACTACAGAGAAGCTGCTGTTTAATTTCCCAACTCTGTTTTAATGAAAAGTCACTCAACCAGCAAGCTGTTGAGCGCGATTTCTATTATTGATAGCAGCAGGAGAAATATTCAGTATGTTGTTACACAAAGACATGCAGATTTATTTGAAAGGCTTATCTGCTGAGGACTTCCTACAATTTCTCCAGTGGAGAAGATGCAGAACACTTTCAATTAAAAACTACTTGATCTTCAATTATTGATGGGATAAAGAATTGGAAGGCATATGCAATTTATAGATTTTTATCAGCCCTTCAATTAGTCAACAGATTTCAGAAAAGTCCATGCATTGAATCCAGGTGTAAAACTTACTTGTATTTCTCTGCTAGTTATGGGAGGTGAGGCAGTAGCACCATCCTTCATTGTCCTTTTGAAACAGGGTAGAAATAAACACTTTTTTAATCCCCATAATAAGACTTTATTTCCCCGAATTGGAGTTGTGGTCCTCTTTTACTTTTTTTTTTTTTTTAATTTGTTTCAATTTATTTTTCCATGTAGTGTGATTTTAGAAGGACCTTTAATTGGTATTCTTCTTAATAAAGCCAATCTGGAAGTGGCAGTAGACATAGGCCAATGCTTAGGAGACACTCCTCCTGGAAATTAAAAAATGCTTTAATTTGGTTTTATCTGTCAGTCCAGGTATTATACCAGGTATAATTTGAGCCCTACCCAGCCTCAGTTCAGACTCTGGAACGTTCTCATTTTTACACCTATTTTTAAATAGACAAATATGTAGAAATTAGTTAGCAATATTTTTAATACATGAGACCTCTTATCTTATATGGGACAGTTTCCCTCTTCCAGGTATTTATTTTTTCTCAATTTTGGAATGTTGTGTTTAGAGGCAGATTGCACTTCTTGATTCTTTGAGACAGAGAACTGATGAGGATGTACCCATATAGTTAAGACAGGAGAGGACAAAATAAGCTGCTCCATTTTGATAAGCACACAGTGTCTTGTCTGAGATTACTTAATTGGTCTTTGCACACAAACAATTGTTATAGAAGATACCAAACCCATTTGTGGCTCACAGACAGGCTGTCTTCACAGGAAAAAAAAAATAAAAAATCAAGAAATGGTCTGGAAATTACCACATCTCCTTACCTGGTGAGATTAGTGCAAGTGGAGGAAAATAATATTTGCAGCAGACTGTATCACTTTTAGACTTAGTACACACAGGATTGTTTAGGTGATGGGAGCAGCCCAAAGCTTGGAGACCTTCCCATTGCTCCAAAAGAAATTGCAACCCCTCTCCCCACCTAAAGGCCGGGTAAGGAACTTAATTCAATAGGTTTCTCTTTGCTCTAGACAGGACAGGAGACAGCTTTTAAGTATTTGCTTAAACCACATGAATTATTTGTGTTACGTTACAGGAAATAGAGTCATCATACCCAATTCATTCTTGTTTTCTAAGCGAGGACACCAAGGGAAAACTCAAGCATCTTTTATAACCCATTAAACCCCATTCAGGACAGAGTATCAAACTTGGAACAAAAATTATCAGACAAGTCCTGTTTTCAGTATTGACCTTTATTGAGCAAGAACTGCTGTGACTTTTACATCAAACAACAAAAGGTTGCATACTGTGCATGTCAACTAGGTTCTCCCATGAGCAAAAGTCCACCCTAATTGCATGAGTGAGGTAAACATAATTATAAGTAGCTTTTTTTTAAGGCTAGGAGAGTTCTGGTTCTTATTAATATTCTATTATTGTTTTCTGTTTGGTTTTGGCTCAGTTGGTTCTTTGCACAATACATCTTAAGTCTTCCTCAGATATGTCCCCCCAACAGCTCAGGAAATTCAAAAGCTTCCTTTGCACATTTCATCTCGTGCACTATTAGTAATAGTTTTTGTTTTTTTGGTTTTGTTTTGTTTTTAGATCCCCAAGCTCTGTGGAGGGAGTACATCTTCAGCCTGCATGCATTCCCCCCCCCCCCATATTGCACACACACACAAAAAAAAAAAAAAAAGTAAGAGGCTGTGTGTCTGGAGCCTCCATGAGAGAACCCATTCTGCTTTGAAGCCGTCACTCACATGCATTTTGCAGCTGTCATATGGCTTAACCTTTTGCACCAACCCAAGCTCTTTATTTTTTTTTCTTTTTATTTTAGCTATGGTTTATTTTATTCGGTCTCTTTAATCTCTTTTACTACAGCATGTGAAGTAACTTTCTCCACTTTCTTGGTGGACACTAATTTCTCCTCAAAGCTTTCTTCATGTTCCTCTACCTTCTGAGTGACAGTCACCGACTTAGTGATATATGTGGTTGTACTGTCCCCACCTTCACCTGTGATTTTCTCTGCTTTTTTGGTTACTACAGTTTTCTCACTCTTATCATCAATTGGGCTCACATCTAGGCCATTGGTGACAACTCCCTTGTCTTCCTCCTCAACTTCCTTCTCTTTGGATTCTTCCTCTTCCTTTTTCTCCTCCACCTCACCATTCACTGCAATGTCTTCTTTCTTGGACTCCTTCTCTACACCTGCACTAATTTTTGTTACCTTTGTGACAGTGATGGTCTCCTCCACCATTGCCTTTCCATCTTTGACTGGGGAGGCTGGCTTCTCTGGAGAACGGGGCTTCTCCAGAGCCTCTGGCTTTTCTGGGGAGCGGGGCTTCTCTGGGGTCACTGGCTTTTCTGGGGAGCGGGGCTTCTCTGGGGTCACTGGCTTTTCTGGAGAGCGGAGCTTCTCTAGAGTCACTGGCTTTTCTGGAGAGCGGAGCTTCTCTGGGGTCACCACTTTCTCCAGCGTTGCTGCCTTGTCTGGAGAGGTTACCTTTGGTGTCACTGGCTTCTCTGGGGATGCCGCTTTCTCTTCCTCCTTGGCTGGTTTCTCACCACCTTTCTCCACCTTCTGTTCCTTCCCTGCTTCTGCAGTAGTTTCTTTCTGGACAACCTTGGTTGGCTCTGTTACAGGGGATTTAGGGGGGGACTTTGAGGGAGGTGTTCTCACCTTTTCTGCCTTGGCAGCTACCTCTTCAGCTTTCCCTTTGGCCTCAGCTTCTTCTCCCCCTTCCTCAACCTCCTCCCCTTCTTCTTTTTCCTCTATTTCTTCTTTTTCAGAACCTCCCTCTTCTGCTGCATCAGATTTTGCAGCTTCTTCCTCCTCCGTTTCCTCTTCCTCCTTCTCTTCTTCCTCAGGTACAGCTGCTTTTTCTGCAGCAGCCTTCTCAAAAACACTTTCTTCCTCTACAGTTGCTTCTTCTGCTTTTTCTTCCCCCTGTTCCTCTTGCTGGGCCTTGGCTGCCATTTCTTCTGCAATAGCTGCTAGGGCATCTTCCATTTCAGACTTTTCATCCTCTACCTTTGTCTCTTCAATTATTTCTTCTACAAACTTGTGCTGGACCTTCAGCTTTGGTGGTTCAATTTTTGTTTTCTGAATTTTAGTGGATGCTATTGTGACAGATGGTTGCCTATGTGTGAATATTGGTCCAGTAATGCTTCCAGAGAAGGCACTGAATCTTGTCTCTTCACCCTCCAGTAGCTTCCTAAGAGAATGAGGATGAAACAAAAAAAAAAAAATGAGCATAGAAAGTCAACATAATGGACAGAATTACTATTAGAATATTCCCATCAACGGGATGAAATCAGCTTGTATATGGAATATTCTGGAGCTGATAATCACAACCCATCGCTCACAGCCCGAGTTCATTTTTCCTCTAAATCACAGGATTCAAAATTCATACTCAGCAAACAGCTTTTAGCTTGGTTTGCTTGTGGCAAGTGTAACACCTTCAGCTGAGACGTTTAAATTCATCCTTAATGTCAAAAACTTAATTATGACGTGTCAGCAGTGTAGGGCAAAACAATTAACTCCACAGGGCACATTATGACTTAAGCAAACCGAGAATGACATAGCCAACAGATCCAAATCAAATATCGTGGCTGAGACCTTCAAAGCCAATTAGAGCACATGTCCTAGTTTAATAGTTTGGCAGATATGAAAACCAGACTTGTGTTTGCCAAGTTTGGCAGCAGTTATACAGATACCTAAGGGTCTATCTTAACAGCCACAGTAATTCAAGTAGATCTGTAGATGTTGTGGGTTTGGTTTTTTTTTTGTTTTACTTTTCTTATATGCAAATGCATGTTTTTCATCTAAGCCTGTGACCCAGAAAAAAATCATCCATTCTCTGATGAGAGTTCTAAAGTGATGCAAGTAGACTTTAAAAGCCTGCCAGGTGATGGCAACAGTAAGCAATGTTCCTGCTCCAGACTAGAGTGGATGCTTTTAAAGAAAAGTTGAGCAAGAGAAGCAAAACTGCTAGTGACAAGCATATTAGCACTCCCTGCTTTAGACCATGATCAAGCAAGTGCGCTGTCTCCCTCAAGCGAGAAAAAGGAATTCAAGTGACAAACACCACTTGCTTGGCATATGCAAAGTAAACAGGAATAAGAAATAAATTGGGCTTCTGCTGCATCTTCTGCTGTTGTAAACAAGGGCAGTATGCAGCACCAGGGTGCCACTGCACTGAGTCATGCTGTCCTGTAGCCACTGAGCATGCTGGGGCTCTGACACCAATCACCTGAGAGCTGGTCCCTAACCAGCTCTGGGTTCTTACTGCAAACGCTTCATGGTTTGTGTAGGTTTTAGAAAGATTGTGGTCATTTAGTCAAGCTCTAATTTTACTTGTCTTCACTGCATGCAGATAGTTTTCATCTGTGGTAAAGCTTCCCAAGTCAGCTGCATATGCAAGTGCCATTAATGTTCCAGACACATCTGCAACAATCCTACCATACCTGTATGCAGCAATTTCAATATCCAGGGCCATCTTGACATTGAGGAGGTCCTGGTATTCCCTCAAGTGACGTGCCATTTCCCATTTTGTTCCTCTAAGCTCATTCTCCAGCTGATGAATCGTGTCCTGCAACAGAGATGCAGAAAAGCTCGGTGACAGCCGTACACTTCATGCAGAGGCAGAGCAGGAAGAGTTCCAAAAAGCGACTTTGGGAAACTCTTTCTGCTACCCTGGCAGGCACTGCCAAGACCAGAGCAGGACCCCCCCAGCTCCCACCGCCCTTCCTCACCATCTGCCTCCCACCCTGCAGTCAGCCCTTGGGGGGCCCATCCCTGCAGCACCTCCCGGAGCCCAGCTCAGCATCCCTCACTGAAGGGCTAGTACCCGGGCACCGCCCCCCACCCACCTCCCGGACCGGGCTCCGGGCTCCCTCCCCGGTACCTGGTAAGTGGTGAGGTCGTTGTTGTGGCGTTCCTCGATGTCGCTGAGCTGCCGCTCCAGAGACTCCTTGGTGCCGCGCACCGACTCCAGCTCGATGCTCTTGGACTGCAGCTGCCGGCGGTACTCGGCAATCTCCTCCTTGGCCGAGCGGATTGCCTCCTTGTTCTGCTCAGCAGCCTCCGTCAGCTTGGCGTAGCGGCACTTGAACCACTCTTCGGCCTGGTGCATGTTGTGGTCGGACTGACACTCCAGCTGGGCGCGGATCTCCTTCAGCGCTGTGGTGAGGTCTGTCTTCAGGTAGTCCTTCCTCTCCACCGTGGCGTGGGACGCCTGGAGCTGTGCCAGCAGCTCGGCCACCTCCTCCTCGTGATTGCCCCGCAAGAAGGCCACCTCGTCCTGCAGCGACTGCACCTTCTTGTCAAGCTCCGCTCGCATCAGCGAGGCCTCTTCCATCTCCTTGCGCAGGGCGCGGATGGTGGCCTCCGTCTCGTCGCGCAGCCGCGCCTCATCCTCGAAGCGTTCCCGCAGGCGCTGGATGTCCTCCTCGATGTGCTCCGAGTCCAGCTGGATCTGCGCCTTCTCGTGGCTCACCTGCTCCAGCACTCCGCGCAGTTCCCGCAGCTCCTGCTCGTAGGCATCGCTCAGCTGCGCCCGTCCGGCGTGCTTCTGCCGCAGAGCCGCCAGCTCCGCCTCGATCTCCTTGTTCTGCTGCTCCAGGTAATGCACCTTCTCGATGTAGCCGGCGAAGCGGTCGTTCAGCCCCTGCAGCTGCTCTTTCTCGTTGGAGCGGCTCAGCTTCAGCTCCGCCGCGCCGTTCAGCAGCGAGGACTGGCTGACGTCCAGGCTCTCGGCGGAGCTCAGCACTGTGGAGCCGTAGGCGGCCCGCGGCCCCCCCAGGTTGGGGCGCTTGTAGGAGGAGGACACGGTACTGCCCGAGCCCCGCGACCACGACTGCGAGCGGAAGCCGCTGGACGGGGACGCACTGGCGCGGCTGTAGGTGGCCCGGGTCTCGGTCACCCGGCGATACGAGGGGTTGCCCAGGGGCTCCATGGTGTAGCTCATGATGGGACACTCAGGGGCGACGAGAAGCAGCGCGGCGCTGCTCTGGCCGCCGCCGCCCCTTATATAGACCCGCCGGGCGGCAGCAGGGCCGCCCCGCACTCGTGTGCGGGGTGCGCCCTCCTCTGGCCCTGCCCTGGACCCGCCTCCACCGCTCCGCCTCCCGGCCTCGCCCCCGCTGCTCCTGCACCGGCTGCCCCTTCCCTTCCCCCTTCCCATTTGCCTTTCCCTACCCCCTTTCTCGGCCCCCCTTATCCTCTCATGTCTCTCCGGGATGTCCCTTTCCCATTCTCCCTTCTCCCGTTTTCTTCTCCCCCTTCCCCTTTCTTTCTTTCCACTCTTCCTCTTTCCCCCTTTCCCACCGCCTTCCCCCTTTGTCCCTGCTCCCCCCAGTCCCTTTTTTCTTCTCCCTACTCCCCCTTTCCCCTGTTCCTTCTCTCTCGTCACTGCTCCCTTCTTTCTTTCTTTCTTTCTTTCTTTCTTTCTTTCTTTCTTTCTTTCTTTCTTTCTTTCTTTCTTTCTTTCTTTCTTTCTTTCTTTCTTTCTTTCTTTCTTTCTTTCTTTCCTTCCTTCCTTCCTTCCTTCCTTCCTTCCTTCCTTCCTTCCTTCCTTCTTTGTTTTATTTATTTTCATTCCCTTCTTTCCTTTCTCTCTTTTATTTCTTTCCTTTCTCTCTTTTATTTCTTTCCTTTCTCTCTTTTATTTCTTTCCTTTCTCTCTTTTATTTCTTTCCTTTCTCTCTTTTATTTCTTTCCTTTCTCTCTTTTATTTCTTTCCTTTCTCTCTTTTATTTCTTTCCTTTCTCTCTTTTATTTCTTTCCTTTCTCTCTTTTATTTCTTTCCTTTCTCTCTTTTATTTCTTTCCTTTCTCTCTTTTATTTCTTTCCTTTCTCTCTTTTATTTCTTTCCTTTCTCTCTTTTATTTCTTTCCTTTCTCTCTTTTATTTCTTTCCTTTCTCTCTTTTATTTCTTTCCATTCTCTTTTTTATTTCTTTCCTTTCTCTCTTTTATTTCTTTACTACCCCAGCCCCAGCTCCCGCAGCGGCCATGGCGGAGCGGAGCGTGTCGCGGGCCGCGGCCAAGGGGCGGTGGAGAAGCGCCCGGCAGAGCCCGAACAGGGTCGGGGCGGCTCCGGCGGCTGCAGCACCACGGGCAGCTCCCGTAGGGAGCGGGGGCCTCTCTGCACTGGGGAGTCCCGGGGCGAGCGGGGGTGAGCCGCGGCCAGGGGGACTCCCAAGATGCAGCCCCCACCCCTCCAACCCTGCCCCGCATTCCCTATTCCCCAGCCGGGGTCTGACATTTGAAGGTCAGGAGCGGGCAGGGAAGGGAGGATGGGTGGGTTCCCTGGACTGCTTTGCGGCAAGGAGCGCTCCCTGCAAAGGCTTCGCCTCCGATGGGGGTGGAGGACGGGCGGGGGAAGGGGGATCTGCAGAAGGAGGCTGGATGCAGCTGCTGCAGTGCTAGAGCAGCCGGGGAGGAGGCAAGAGTTAGAAAGATGCACCCCCGGCATCCAAAATCCTTGATTCTTCTTTACCTCTCTTTCTTCCTGTCTTCCCTCCTAGCCTCACATTTTAATCTAACGCTTGGTGCATTGCTTAGAAATAAAATCTCCTTCTTTGAAATATTGGTAAAAATTGTTTATGTGTTACCATGTACTCCATATGGGCTGCATTACAGTCAGTAGCTGCCACCCAGACTTCAAACTCCTCTTGGATGGATTATAGCTAGACAGGCAATTATTAGTAAACTGCAAAGAAAAAAAAAAATGAACAAATGAAACCAACAAAAACCACAAAATCAAACCTGCTGGTTAGGTTCTAGAAAAGAAACCACTACAGCTCCCATTGCAAAGCAGAGGAATTCTGAGGGGGGAGATTCTAACTCCTCCCTCAGAAAGATGCTGAAAAGGATCTGCCTTGGTTCAGCAATCTGTAAATTTTTAAGCAGCTGATCCTGTTAATGGGAAAAACCCTCCAAAAATTGCCTTCTTGCCTTTACTCTGGGACATGTACAGTTCCTGGAATTGCTGCCTCTATGGCTTCTTTGTGGAGAGTTGGGGAAGTCTGAGGGACAGGGTTAAACTTTGCAAACCACATGGAGCATCGCACCTCTGCTGGCTCATTAATATGATGCTGTCATAGGACTGCAGCACTGCAGTCAGAGGAGAAATCAGAATTATCCATGGCATCTGCTGGGTTGTATTTGCAAACAGAGGCAGCAGGATCCACGGTTTAACCTCTCTGGAGTTTTACATGACAAACAGGGAGAAAAGGGGTTATTCTAATTGGAGCAATCGCAGATTCTAAATCTGTTCTATTAATTTTGCTGCAAGTTTTCTCCACCAGCAAAGATCATATCTCTGGATTTAATTGGAAATCAAACAAAATTGCTGGCTATTACAGTACAGCATTTTGTTTCCTTATACGGAAAAATGTCATGTTACGATCTGGCTTCTTACTGCTTTTTTTTCCCCTGTTAAGTAAAAACTGGGAGGGGGGAACAGATAATGGTTTTATACATATGGAAAACTTACCATAACAGAAAACATACGGTTTAACAGAGGTGCTTAGGAGATTTTATTATCCTTTAAAGCCTCTGGAAACAAGTGAATGGTGCCAAACAACAAGTAAAGAGGTGCATATTGAACTTTATCACAAAACTCCCTGTCATTATATATTTGGGTGCATGGACTCTTTAGAATCCATTTACCCACTACACAAAATAAATTGGTGCTTTATAATAAAACAGTGATAGCATTTGAGTTACTTATTTAATAGTGAAATGCAAGCAAAGCAAATTTTTGTAGGATAAAATAATTTTCATAATATTGTCTGCCTTTGAAAATTGGGTGAAAAAAAGCTTGCATTCACAAAGGCATTTACAGAAATCCTTCTGAAATAAAAGACATTGCTTTAATTAAAACACATTCTCACAATATTTCTGATCTACAATCAGATGCTGGCGGACAGTGTCCTGCCATATTTTCGTGAAGGTGATCTGAAGGTTAGAATGAGTCAGGGAAATCAGTCTAAAATGTTGCCTTGGTTCTAATAAGCAATTAATCCCTTTTTCTGTCAGTATGCAGTCTGGAGATTTGGAAATACAGACAAATATTTCTGCTTCTGGAGAACTTTTTGCCTCCAAGTTTAACCAAAAAGCATTGCTACTTCAGAGAAAACAGCAACCTGATATCTCAGGTTTGGGAGCAGAAGAAGGAAAGGAACAGGCACTCGTACCAAACTGAAAAGCAGCAGCATTGACTTTCATATCAGTTATACTCTACTGACAAGCCTGCATTAAAGAAATACTACAGGAGGACGAGTCTGAGTCCTGAAGCTTGATTAGAAAGAAAAAAAAACAAAAACAAAAACAAGCACAAAATAAAGTAAAAGGAAAGAAAATACAGAAGGTGGAGTTGCAGAACAGCCTGTTTGCCTCCAGATAAAGGAGTTTAAAATACATCCAGTGATAATGAGTAACTTGAGTATCTTTTAATAAATTATAGAATCAGATGAGCAGGGAAAAAAAAGGGGTATTTGAAGTAGGTTTTTTAATATTATAGAGAGACGGTAGAATGAAGACTACTGGACAGAAAATAAAATGCAGTTGGCTGGAACTATTAAAAATAGTTTTTCAGCTTTCAAGGCATTTCTCTGGGTAAGTAATAAAAAAGGCAGATAAAACTGTTTTTAATATTCCGATTTCAGTTTAAGCTTAAGAAATTTAACCATAAACAGGTCTTAGCAATATACATGCAAGGAGGGCAAACAGTAATCAAAGAGAATTTTGTCCAACTGAAAAAAAGAGTAAGGAAATCAGAATTTGGTCCACTTTTTATGTTCCACACTTCTGAATGATGTAAAGTGGAGTGACTCACCAAACCAAGGAAGTTAGACCAATTTTTGCCAGCTGAATACCTTGATGTCCTAGAACCTTATTTGGTCACTATAAACTTTTAATAAATAATGGCCCAGATCTATATTGACACAGAGCTTTGATTTTCCTACTAGTATGATTCTTCTATCTCATCAGTTGGATGCTCCTCTGATGCTCTGGCTCTGCTATAATGCCAGAGTGGTGTAGCTGGGTTTGGGTGCAGTATTGGGTTCAGATCCTCTGCCCATGCGTCAGAAAACCCTGAAAAAATGTAGCAGCTCTGAGACTGCTCTAAAGACTTCAATCACAATGATGATTAGTGCTTTTCTGTTAATATTACTGTCTTTTAACCATAGTAGAATCATTTTATCACAACCAGCTTTCTCCAAGTACCTCAGGAGAATTAACTCCTAGACCAACTGGGAGGATTGGATACAGGTGCAGCATAAATGACTCTCGTGTCCTGATGCTTCAGGTATCTGTTCAACCCCAGAGAACATCCGACACAGCCTTTTGATAATTAAAGTGCTCATTTGCCCCTATATTGAACAAAATGTTCATAACAGAAATACAACTGTGGAATTTACATGGTTTTAAACTAGTTTTTGGTGGGTTGTTGCAAATCAATTTGTCAGAGAGCACAATAGATGATACATGGCAGCTGTTGGTAATTTGTTCTTGGGCTTGGCTCCTCCATGTGCTTTTGTGTTCACCTCCTCTGCTGTCCCTCTGCTTTTCCACTCAGCTTTACTTCAGCACTTACTACTAACAAAGCAGCAGCTCCATCATGCTTCTTCCCTCTGACGCTGGACTTTTCTTTATTCTATTGACTTGTTTTGAACTGAGGAAAAAAAAAAAAAAAGAGCACACTTAAATATGGATGATTTTTACTTCAAAAGGAAAAGCCTGATACAAGGAAACATGTCTCCCTGCTAGTCTAATTAGTATCTAGGTTCATTGTTCTCATGCTGGATGTTTAATTGATTTGTGTATAGAAAGCCAATGAAAGGCTGTAGATCAGTGGCAGCTCTACATAACTGCAATGACTCCTTATTTTTCTGTTTAATTAGTGCTAAAGGAAGAGTCTATCCTGTAACTGGCTCCTGAGATCTCTGAGGGATCTGTTGTTGTTTAGATGCCATAGGTAAAGAAGGTTTCTTTTCTGATGGAGACCTCCACAGTAGATGTTGAACAGAGCTGAAGAGGTTTTTGAGGTAAGAATGTTTCACAGCAAAGTTAAGAAAGAAGGAACCAAGTAGTCCTGGGAGAACTTACCTTGTCTGAAGGCTTTATGGAGGAATGATCTGAGAATGTCATGATATGAACTATCGGTTTGGCCAAGGATTTCCAAGGAGCCTGGGCAACCTACTTGTGCTTTTCTTTGAATTGTGATGGTGTGGTGGCTTTTCATCTCTTGGGACTCCTTGCTGTGAGTTGCTTTGGCTTTCTGGACCTAACAAATGTGAGATTCAGCTGTTCTTCCAGTAGCGTATCAAATATTGATGGATGAGAGCCACATTTTAAAATGCAAATTTAAAATTGTACGAGGGCCTTAGTTAAGCTCAGATGACTCTTTGTAGCAACTGGACCAACTTTTGTTATACGTGGTCACAAAATGCAATAACAGAGTCTGTTTTACTGCTTCTTCTCAAAACAGCCTGAGGTCTGTCTATTGCCCCGTGCTTTTTGTGAAAGAAATGTGAACTCTGTATCCAGCTCATGATCTCTGCTTGAACTGGATAAAGTACTATGGGGATGGGCTTGCTTTGTAAGATGCTCCTTATGTTTCTAAAGCTACATATAGAAATCTGAGCTGCTTTTTGGCTCTAATGTCAGTTCGATTGCTGCAGTCTTATCTAAAGAATATTCTTAGTAGAAATAACTATAAGCTGGTTAGGAGGAAAGCAATAAATACAAATCGAATCATGCAGATACTCAGTAGGAAAATCAATAACATTTTGCAAAATCCTTTTATTGTTAAATATGCGTAGCTCCTTTGAAGTCCTGATTAACCAGGACCTATAAGTATTCCATTTTTTCTCAGGGTCCTTAGCTGCATAAAAATTCAGAGACTTTAAACCAGCTTAAAAGCAAAGGTGTCAGTTTGTACCATGTAAAGTACAAAACATACACACAGGCCAGACCAGGGAGGTCAGCCATCCTGAGGTGATAAAGGAGAAGACAAATGTTTATAGGGAACTGCCTGTGGCAGTTCTGAAATGATTCTATAATGTGATTTAAAAATGGGGGGGGGGAGATAGCTTTTAATGTGTTTTCTTTTAAATCAGTGACTGTTCTGGACAGCTGTACGTTTGATTATATCAGTGACTCTACATTCTATGTTTGTGATAAGACAGCAGCTTGTTTTCCATTTAGAATCGCAGGGAAGGCCATAAAAAAATGTGTGGTGTTTTTTCTAAATAAAGCATAAAATGTAATTCTATATTTCTTGAAACAATCTTATTCATTTCACTCCTTTAGGCATTTCATTGCTTTCAGACTCCAGCATTTCTGCTTTGTAGGTATTTGTCAGCTATCCTCTCTCAGCATGTTCATCACTCAGGTTTTTTGTTTTCTTACCCCCATTAAAGGAGACCATGAGAAGGATCTACAGAGGTAGAGATGATATCAATACACTGAAATTCAATTGACCTTCAGTCATGCTGTGGCCAAAGTGATGCCGCAAGGTCATGACATGCAAATGTGGTGGAATTGTCTGCGTTGCTTTCTTTTTCCTTTCTAAACTTCAGATTAGCATTGTCTCATAAACTGCCTCCATGTCAAATAAAATGCATTTAGAAAATGCTTTGAAAAAATGATTTTGAAGTTACCACCTGTAAACTTCAAGGTCAGAATATTCTGCACCATCATTTGGAATGCTCTATGCTTTGGCAGTGCAGGTTATGGATGAAATTTTGTCAGATGCAAAGTCTGTAGGTTTTAGATTTAAAGAGAAAGCAAATTTAAGTCTCCCAACTGATCTCTAAACCCAATCTTCCTAAACAGACAATGTGAATTAATGTTTGTGGAGAACCAGATAAAGCTTTATTTAATCTCATTTCTTTGGAGAGGCCATAGTCTGCTCTCTCCATAACAATGCATCCATCTCCCCTGTGTCTCTGCCTCGCGGTGACTTCTCCATTAATGTGCCTGTAGTTGAGATTGCAAATGACCTGTTCAAGTGACTCACGCTGGTTTTCCTATATTATTTTTCCTATTTCAAACTGTCCTCTTCTATCAGTGTCAGAAACAGTCATCATTCTGTAGATGCTGCTGTTCCCTCTTAGTCAGTCATATAATTTACTCATGTCTTACTATTTTAGCTGTGTCCAAGAGTTGTAATTTCATAATATGAAATGGAGATCATGCTGTGGTCCAAATTTACAGAAAACTCCACCCATCATGACCATAATACATTTCTCACCTTTTCTGATCTCTCTGGATGACCAGCTCCCCTGGTTTGTCCTCAGCATGGTATTGATGGCCTGTCAGCAGGCAGTGGGCACAGACTGGGCAGCCTTATGCAGCTTTTCCTTTCAGTGGAATTCAATGGGAGTTTCCTATGGTCAGATGGGGCAGCTGGTGAGTTTCCATGGGGACTTTAATCCCTTCCATCAACAAAACTCATTTCTGATAAGACAGAACTAGCACTGGCATGAATCAATCTCCTTAACAAGCTTTCCCCCCTGTTCAAAAGCTTTCTCTAAATGAAATTATCTATTCTGCTACCACTGTCATTTGGGGAATACAATCTTTACACAGATTTTGTTAGAGGCATTGATAGAATATAATGTACCGGAGCAAGGGATAACACCCTTTAGGAGGGGGTGAGATGCATCACACCATGCAAAACAACAGTCAGGAATAAGACTGACTTTGGCATGGGGGAGTGGAGGATGAGAATAGGCTCTTCCTGTTCATCCCAAGGAAAGTCAGGAGTAAATTCATGCCTTTGCCTGGAGTGACATACTGCAGAATGGCAGTGGAAAGAGAACAGAATCCCAGGGTCTGGTTGATAATGTCACTGGTGCAAACGAGTAGCCTCCTGTCCACATGGCTTCTTCCAGGAGCATGGGAGCCTAACGAGTCACTGATGCGGGCAGAAAAGATCGGTCTCGTTAGTTCCCTAATGAGAAGGAAAGGAAAACAACCTTCCTTTTTAAGATAGGCTTGGATGAGGACCTTACATAATTTACCTTCCTAACCCTAACCTCATGGTGGTGGCAGTGCTGGAGACACCAACCCAAGGTAAGGTCTGCCCCACCAAGCATAGCAAATTATGGCCAATTTTATTCCCTCCAGCACTGCACTGGCACCCAGAGTCACCCTTCCCAACCTGCTGCTGCTGGAGCTGAAAGAAAACCCTGTCTGGTTGTGCTGAATATGGCCTCTCTTTCCACCTTTGCCACTTGCTCATTGTAGAACTGTGACTGCATCATTTTATCTTGCTGTGCTTCTGCTCCTGCCTAATTAATATGGAGATAATGAAACTATCTTCATTGCAATGCGTTTGAGAACCACCGATGAGAATCACCAGATAAAAGGGAGGTCTTTTCTATCATTTCTCAGTAATGATAACAACTGACATATGAAAAGCTCTGCTTTAAGTTGTAGCTTGGTCTCATCTTGACCCACTACAACAAAGTCAGTCTTAGTCTCTCTGGGTAGGGTTTAGAGGACCAGCTGCCATGCTGGTGCCCATTCTGGTAATTAAATGCCTTCCGATAAACCAAGAATAACTTAGTGTGGTGTTATTAAAACAGAATTTTATGGGCCATCATCTTGTATGCAGAGCTCCTACTGAGTTCACCAAGACATCCCACCTGAGACTGATGGTACAGGGGAAATGGTCTCCTGGTTCTCCTCTGCTCAACTTTCTGGGAACCAAGATGTCTGGGAGGAAACCAACAAGCAGTCTGACTGCTACCTGTGCTGGACAGGTGTGTGTAACTGCCAGTCAGCTAAGGCTGTTATATACAGTATATAAAAAAAAGAAAATATTGAAAATACTCACAAACCTAGCAATTTTCCTTCAGAAGGACTGTTTTCCCCTTTCACTGACTGGATTGTGCATCAGAGGTGCTGCTTTTTGCAAAACTTGCTCATAGGACCACATGAGTATCGTTATGACTGTAGGATGGTGTTCCCCGTGCTTCTCGGCTTACCATAAAAAACAAAATAAAGTGCTTTTCTCCTGGATATTTCTGGTAACGCCATTACATCATCCTCACTGCTCCCATCAGAAGTACGGATGAACAGACATGAAAAAATATGGTATAGAAAATCTATAAGTACAGGCTCAGTACAAGCTTCAAGTTGTCTCCAAGAAACTGCTGCTGTGTTATTCTGCATTCCCGGCAGTGCATCACTGCCCCTGGGGCTGCAGAGTTAACTCCACTATTCAGCATCAAAGTAATTTGTTTGCTGTTGTAGGGTGCATTTATTAGATCTTAATGTTCTCCACCTCTTTGCTAGCCCTAATAATAGCATTTTTAAAAGAAAGTTCTAACAGTGAGTTTAGTGGGTTTGGAAACTTTGGTAAAAGGGGGAAGAACAAATTTGTTGGACTGAATTTTTATCACATTTCCACCATAAGCCAAAGCCGCCCCTTCTAGTCTCTGGTTTTAATTGTTTCAGCTAATTGTTTGAAGAGGTCATTAAATCAGAAGATGCAATATGAATTTTTCTGTCGAGATGAAAGGCTGTAATGAAAAACTCATGATTCACATCAGTCATCTGGCTTCTCTGATGCTTTGTCCTGACACAGGCTAGTCACAAGGAGAAACAGCTCCGGGATTCGTGCCAAAGCATTGTGCCTTTTCCAAGTGAAGCCTTATTAACATTTGGTGCTGGTCAGATTGATTGGTCTCACACCCAAAGTGTATATGTGCTGCCTTTGGTTCCCCATGTGTGACCTACAAGGTTGTACAGCTTCTCTTTTTGCACTAAATCCTGTTTATAGAAACAGATTAATATTTATTGTCTGGAGCAATCCCTATGCGCTTTCCTGAAAGTTCTCAGCTCTTTCCTTAATACCATACATTTTGCAATTAAAAAAAAGATAAAAAGGTGATGGCTGACACCATTTTAAACATTGTTGCTGTCCTTGATGCCACCGTGGTCCTCTCCACAGCAGAGTCCCTGGGCTGCCAGTGCTGGCTGGGGAGCCTGGGGTGTGGGACAGTCTGTGCTTCAGGAATAATCTCTGCTCCTTCCATGGGGAACCATGCTGAGATTCCCTGTATTTATTGACACAGAGTTTGCAGGCTAAGGCCAAGAATAGCCATTCTTAGTGTTAAAATATGAATGCCAAGAATGACTTTTTTTTTTTCTTTGGGTTGGATTATTTTCAGGTTATTTTACACCCACAGGAACTGCATTTCTTCCTTTAGGCATAGAAAGGAAATGTTCCACATGCCAGATCATATCTTTGTAGTTTTTCAAATCCTGGTATACTAGTGAAATGTCCTTCGTGATGTGTGATACCTTGGTGTGTGCAGGGGCTCGAGATAACCTTCAAATGCTGCTCTGCAGTAGCAGAGGCATATTCTGCAAGTATACATTTCTTTCACAGAACAGCAATCAATAGGTTCAAGAGGTCAAGGAAAAGTTAGGTGCTTTTAAAATTTCTTTTTCTAAATAAATTATATGAGATCAGCAGGGACAAGTGAAGCAGGGCTGGTAAGAGTCCCCCATTCCACTGGAGCCAGTGCCAGTTTATCATTGCATCCTGTAACTGGAGCCTTATTTTACATGGCAAACCACTGCACTCCTGTGGTGCCTGAGAGACTGCCAGTCCCTTCAGCAAACCAGCGATGACTTTACCATAGTGGGAAGACTGAAAAAGAATTGCCTTGCTTTCTCCTTCCTTTGTTACATGGCAGAGCAGCACATTTCTCTCTCTGAATATAAGGTTTTAATTTCTTTAGCTGTACTTCAGGATATTTAAATGACACTGTCGCTGGTAACACCCTTTACAAACCAGTGAGGGTAGAGATGCATTTCACAGATGAGATGTTTCCCTTTGCTTCGTATCCAAACCCTCATGCACCTGATGGAAATCTCAGAGGATAAGTGGCTTGACCGAATCTAACCAGTTGCCAACATCCACAGTCGGAGCAATGGAGATCCTGTGGTTCACCCAGATTGTCCTTGGGCTTTTCTTATTCCCTCCTCTTCTTCAGAAGTCGGGGGCTCATTTCTATTTTCTACACCTTTATTAGACTCTCCCAACATATTTCCTTTTTCAGAGCAATTTTCTCTCACATAGTCTTCCATTTGCTACAGGTAATTGTGCTACCTGAGCAGAGCACGCTGGAGGGGTTCCTGCCTTTTGTTCAGGCTGGGTGAGTTGGGAGCAAATTGGGTGCTTTAACATGATTGGCTGAAAAGCAGGACTAAAATGTGCTATCAAAAATGATCATTCTGTGTAAAACCAAGAACCAGAGAAATTAATGAAGCAGAAATGCATTCTGGGGGAGGATGGCATCCCGTGGTAGTTACAGGACAGGTGGACTTCAAGCTTCATCCTTGACCTGAGGCTTTGCTCAGCAGGTTCAGCTGAGAGATGTGATTTGTGTATCTCCACATGTGGCACATCAGAGGAGCTTGCTTTGTGGAAGGGTTTGAGTTCCCTTCATCCTCTACCTGAAGACATCTCTTTGTATCAGCCCATTTTAAGGCAATTTATGTTAAACATCAAAAATAACTAGCCTTTATCTGTAGAAAAAAAGGACTTTTTTTACCAGTGTTAAGGTAAGGGGACACCCCCAACAAGAAACCTGCTTTATTCCAGCTCTGAGCATTGCTGTCACTATGGATGGACACACAGGTCACTCCTCTCCTGGTTTCATCTCTGCAGGTAGAAGCCTGAAATGCTCTTAAGCCGGACTCATGTGAGTCGGCAATAGTCTGGGCTGGACATTCTTCTTCCACAAATCTGAGCTACTGCTTGGTGAATTAAACATGTCCAAGTATTCATGCTCTCCACCAGTCTGCTTTTGAGACTTCTTTTTATGTTCCTTTAGAAAACTAGAGAGAAACTGAGAAATCCTTGATGTGCAAGCTTGTGAACATGGAAATTGCAGGGAAATGCTGATTTCAGAAGAAATGCAGCTATGTGTAGGGCTGTGCTGGGAGCTATGTGCATATTCTTAAAATCCTGGTTACAGGAGGGGATCTTATACTTTTATCCTTAAGAAATTGTGAAAAATTCCAGAACTGAACAGCTGAGCTGCACATCTTAGAGACATGTGAATCAGAGAATAGGGAGGTGTGGAGGATGTTCTGGATGATAATGGATGTCTAAGTGATAATGGGCTTGAGGCATAATTACTGTTAATGGATAACATTTATATGTAATGCAGAGAACATATTCTGCAAGACAGATACAAAAATAGATCCTTTTTTTAAAAAAAAAAAAGTTTTGAACTCTGAGGACTAGACATGGGAGCTACTATGGAGTTATTTATATTTTTTTTTATTTTTACCTATGGAAAAACCTCGCTCTTTAGAAGCTTGTGGGGACTGGGAAATGTGTGGCCTTGGTTTTTTTTTCACACCCTGTCAAATGAGGGATGTTCCATCTACCTGTCAGTGTCATTAGGCTGATTTGGCTATATTTTCGGGGGTGTGTGTGTGTGCACATTTTAATCCAGCCTCAAAGATGATCAGGACTGGAATAACGCAGACAGAAAGGGTGTTCTGTAGAGGGTATGAAATGTCAGGGAGCAGGTAGTAACTCACAGCTGTGTGGAGGGAACTAGCACAAAGATGTTGTGTGTCTTCCCTTCTGGCAGTGCTGATTGTACGTCTCTGAGTGGTTCCCTGAGGATCCATTCTGAGGAAGGACCAAGGGAGAGGAGTCTTCCTCTAGCTCAGATGGCAGATGGAGATGCTCCTGGGGTTGGAAGTCTCTGATGCAGCACTAGCCATGATTCATTACAGAATGAAGTCATTAGGCTGGAAGAATAATTTTTCCATGCGCAGTGATGTCAGAACTCTTCAGAGGGATTGTCCCATTGGACCTGTGCAGTTCTGCTGACCTTGCTGGCCAGATATCACCAGATAATTATAGATATATGGAATAATTATCTGGTAACAAGACATGGAAAGAAAGATTTCTTTCTCTGTGTCATTAAATAATTCCAGCTTGACTGCACAAAAACATTACCTGACTTGATTTGTATTCCTTGGGTATAAATTTATTAATGCTCACTGTGTATTTTCCACCAAATATTTAATGGCTAGACATTTTCCATGAATATTTACCATCCGTAATCCAGACTATTTCCCTCCTATGGCAAACATTTAATGACATAAAGTTTTGCTGCCTACTGTGTGAGGCCAATGATTTTTTTTCCAAAAGAAAAGTAGGCATAGAGCTTTATGGGACTATTATGAGAAATGGGTTGGGTTTTTTCATCAAATTCTTCAGAACTTTAATTTTTCATAATACGGGACAAAACAATTTCATATTCTAAGCATTTGTACACTTGTTCAAGGGACTGTATGTGAGCAAGCAAGTGTTCTTAGTTATGGAAGGACTACACAAATAGGACTGAAGAGATTCAAAACAGGGCACTGGGATTTGGATGTCCCCTGCATGTTAGCAAGGCTCTTCTCTACTCTTTCTCCTCCACAAATGAGATGTGACTGACAGGGAGACGTGTCCTACTTTCTGCCTCTCCGTTTCTTTTTAGTGCACGTCTTCTTGAAGGAAAGGAGTAGACCTTGCTGGTTTACCTCTCTGAAAACTCAGTGATGCTGCTGGCAGAGGATGTTACTTGCTCGTGCAGTGCCCTTTTCCTTTTCTTCTNCTGCTTTTGAGACTTCTTTTTATGTTCCTTTAGAAAACTAGAGAGAAACTGAGAAATCCTTGATGTGCAAGCTTGTGAACATGGAA
The DNA here is from genome assembly GCA_013401355.1 of Ceyx cyanopectus. NCBI lineage: Eukaryota > Metazoa > Chordata > Aves > Coraciiformes > Alcedinidae > Ceyx > Ceyx cyanopectus. Next base: position 41,562 of record VYZU01004076.1, read on the forward strand.
ATTGCAGGGAAATGCTGATTTCAGAAGAAATGCAGCTATGTGTAGGGCTGTGCTGGGAGCTATGTGCATATTCTTAAAATCCTGGTTACAGGAGGGGATCTTATACTTTTATCCTTAAGAAATTGTGAAAAATTCCAGAACTGAACAGCTGAGCTGCACATCTTAGAGACATGTGAATCAGAGAATAGGGAGGTGTGGAGGATGTTCTGGATGATAATGGATGTCTAAGTGATAATGGGCTTGAGGCATAATTACTGTTAATGGATAACATTTATATGTAATGCAGAGAACATATTCTGCAAGACAGATACAAAAATAGATCCTTTTTTTAAAAAAAAAAAAGTTTTGAACTCTGAGGACTAGACATGGGAGCTACTATGGAGTTATTTATATTTTTTTTTATTTTTACCTATGGAAAAACCTCGCTCTTTAGAAGCTTGTGGGGACTGGGAAATGTGTGGCCTTGGTTTTTTTTTCACACCCTGTCAAATGAGGGATGTTCCATCTACCTGTCAGTGTCATTAGGCTGATTTGGCTATATTTTCGGGGGTGTGTGTGTGTGCACATTTTAATCCAGCCTCAAAGATGATCAGGACTGGAATAACGCAGACAGAAAGGGTGTTCTGTAGAGGGTATGAAATGTCAGGGAGCAGGTAGTAACTCACAGCTGTGTGGAGGGAACTAGCACAAAGATGTTGTGTGTCTTCCCTTCTGGCAGTGCTGATTGTACGTCTCTGAGTGGTTCCCTGAGGATCCATTCTGAGGAAGGACCAAGGGAGAGGAGTCTTCCTCTAGCTCAGATGGCAGATGGAGATGCTCCTGGGGTTGGAAGTCTCTGATGCAGCACTAGCCATGATTCATTACAGAATGAAGTCATTAGGCTGGAAGAATAATTTTTCCATGCGCAGTGATGTCAGAACTCTTCAGAGGGATTGTCCCATTGGACCTGTGCAGTTCTGCTGCCCTTGCTGGCCAGATATCACCAGATAATTATAGATATATGGAATAATTATCTGGTAACAAGACATGGAAAGAAAGATTTCTTTCTCTGTGTCATTAAATAATTCCAGCTTGACTGCACAAAAACATTACCTGACTTGATTTGTATTCCTTGGGTATAAATTTATTAATGCTCACTGTGTATTTTCCACCAAATATTTAATGGCTAGACATTTTCCATGAATATTTACCATCCGTAATCCAGACTATTTCCCTCCTATGGCAAACATTTAATGACATAAAGTTTTGCTGCCTACTGTGTGAGGCCAATGATTTTTTTTCCAAAAGAAAAGTAGGCATAGAGCTTTATGGGACTATTATGAGAAATGGGTTGGGTTTTTTCATCAAATTCTTCAGAACTTTAATTTTTCATAATACGGGACAAAACAATTTCATATTCTAAGCATTTGTACACTTGTTCAAGGGACTGTATGTGAGCAAGCAAGTGTTCTTAGTTATGGAAGGACTACACAAATAGGACTGAAGAGATTCAAAACAGGGCACTGGGATTTGGATGTCCCCTGCATGTTAGCAAGGCTCTTCTCTACTCTTTCTCCTCCACAAATGAGATGTGACTGACAGGGAGACGTGTCCTACTTTCTGCCTCTCCGTTTCTTTTTAGTGCACGTCTTCTTGAAGGAAAGGAGTAGACCTTGCTGGTTTACCTCTCTGAAAACTCAGTGATGCTGCTGGCAGAGGATGTTACTTGCTCGTGCAGTGCCCTTTTCCTTTTCTTCTGCTTCTACACTATATTGCTCTGGTGCATTAGCATTAAAATTTCTTCCATGCCTCCCTGTAAGAAACTCTGCTCTTTGTTTCTCACCATTATTTTTGCTAACCCCTAGCTGTCTTTTTTCCACCTTTATAGTAGTGTTCAAAACTCTGAGGACCCTTCTGCTCTTGCTAAGTGTGAAAAACATAATGCTTGGAGGAGTGGGGAGAGAGCACACACAGTTACGTGTTACTGTCTTATGCCAATTAAAAGAGCACCATGAGCAGGGATAGCTAGCCCCAGACTCACAGGCACAGTAACCCACTGCAACACCTCATTTGCACAAGGGTAATAAAACATTGATAAGAGAATGAGCTCCCTGAAGCATCACATCATGGCAGTGAGACCTGCACAGGGTCTCTAGCAGCTGCTGTCCCTTTGCAGGGCAGTGCATTTAAATTAAAATATCCATTTGCTTACAATTTCCGAATCTGTTTCTTAGCACTGCTGGCACCCACTGACACCTAACTGCTTGTGGTACTTGCCTCCTTCTATTGCACTTTTAATTACTCGGTCCTAAAGATATTTTAAAAGGAGGTCACTACCTTTAAGATCCTCCCACAGACATAGAGAAGGATCTGAGAGACAGATGAGACTTGGGAAAGAAATGAGATTTACAAGTCTCATATCCTACCCATAAGGAAACTTTTCCATCTGTTTTACAAGGAATCAGCCACAGATATTCAACCAGATAAGCTGCTCTGGATTCTTTTGTCAGTGCTGGCATATTTAGAGTACTCTGCTGGCACATTGCTTGGGAATTACAGGCAGATCCTCTCCAACATATTGGGAACAGGCACATTACATGCTACATACTCCTGTCTAGAGGATGTTGGCAAACCACAGCTTGTAGTCAATCAAGGCAGGATTTTATAACCACTTCTACCCCCACCCCCTTCTCACATCCCTTATTTTCATCCTTGCTCTTCAAAGCAGAATGATTCACATGTTACAGTAACCTACATTTGACTTGGCAACACTTATGAGCTATATATAGATGACAGTCACCCCATTCTTCCTCATTGAATCATTTTGGAGGGTTTTGCTTTTTTTTTTTTTTCAGACAAAGCAGTGGGCTCAGAGAGAAGCTGGGTTGTTAAAAGAGACAAGGCATCACATTTTTTATCTGGGTCTGGTCCAAGGCTAAGGTAGCTGCTAAGATCAAGTGGGTGTCTTTTGTGGCTGTTAGAGGTGTGCATTTTAAAAAACCCCAAATGTTCTCCTTCCAGCAGTCATCTCTCACCAAGTTTTTTTTCAAATTGAAAGCCTAAAAATAAAAAGACAAATGGAATCACACCCATTCTGCAGTAGATAGTGGGCAGTCTGTTCAGCAGATGGTGGCTTGCTCCTTTCTGTGTGGGCACAATGGCTCTACTGTTATCTTTTGCACCTCTAGAACCAGACTATCCACAGGAATATCTGTTTTGGTTGGGTTTTTTAATTTTAAAACAAACTGTCTCAAGTTATTTCTCTCATCTGAAGCTTCAAGAGCCTTCTATGTTTCTGTGACTGCTTTTTGGGAACTACTGTCCTGCGTGCCCTGAACCTCACACCCTGACAGAAAATGATCCACTGACAGAGGAAAAGAGCCCAGCTGATCTCCCTCTCTACCCCCAACCCTGAAACACCCTTGCTGCTTGGTGGTCATTGTTCAGGGAGATGGCAGCTGTGCTGTTGGAACAGCTTTATTGACAACCGATGCCATCAGCCAGGGGCCTGCCTGGCTCCCAGACATCACTTATCAACAGCCTCTCCCATACATCCTAATAAAGGCTTTGTGGCCATGGGCACCAAAGTGAGGAGCTCAGGTGCTCCCCGGCCCCTTCACTTGCTCAGTAATCAATAGGGAATTGCAAGGAGGAGCTTGATGAGAAGTCTATTGGTGAAAGGGATGTTTCACTAACAGCAAGCACAGTACCCACTAAGATCTTCAAGGGGAGTTCAACCTCTTCTAGGTGGATAATAGTAATTTCAGCTATGGGGGAAAGACAGGGTGAGATATGCACGTAGAAACAGTATCTATTGGGGTTTTCTGTTTCTGGCAAAATCTTTAATGTCATCAAGCACAATGCAGGTGTAAAATGACATGTAGATGAGGATCAGACCCAATGGACTCTGAACCACTAAGTGCTTTTTGCCTGAAGGCAGCTCTGATTTAGCTCTTTTACACTAGTCATGAATGGGGAACTGGGAATGGTTGTACCTCATCCTGCAAACCCTCTATCTTGGTGCCAGTCCCTGATCATCCTGCAGGCTTTGGTGGCCCTGCTCACTAGGAGATGCAGCTGACATATCAGATCTTGTGTCTGGGAAAGTATCTTCCCAGCACGTCATGATGTGCTGCTTGTGTTTTGGATGTGAAGGGTCAAATAGAGCTACAGGAAAGGATGTAAAGTTTGCTCACAGCTTGGTCGCCTTCTGCTTTCTCTGCAGGCACCTATCAAAAGATGGATGACTCAGGTTTCAGGACACCAAATTCTGGCCAAGGAGACTGAGGTTTCTTTCTCTGTTCCGCTCAACACATTCTTTGGGATAAATCTAAATTCTCTGTCTGTAAAATGAAGTAACAGTAATTCTCTCCTTAGAGAGTTACCAGGAGAAATGCATTAGGCATTGTTGGACCCCAGATGCCCTGGAAAGTGCTGAATCCTACTTGCTTTTATAATGAGTTCCCTACACAGGTTTACAATATATCTCATTTCTGTAGATTATCACCACTTGAAATATTACGGCATGTGTCAAGCCAATACTTGCTTTCTTGGCTCAGTGTTTTATTGCTATCTTGAGCAGACTCTACCACCTCCCATTAATCAGAAATGTCTTAGTCATCCGCAGTGTGCTGACCACAATGAAAAACCCGGCTGCAGGAACTCTCCAGAGCTGGCACTGCCTCAGTAAACTTTGTCTGTCTGGAAGTGCACTGGGGCACAAAGCAATGATCAGTAATTTAGAGGAAAGGATGAAACAGGCACAAGACTAACATCAAGGCAATGGTGTGTTTCTGTCTTCCTTTTGTAGCCCTGCTTGCAGTGGCCCATAGACATCTTTTCCACCAGGTGCTGAGCACCACATGGAGTTTTCATTTCTTGAAACTTAAAGGCTGACCATCAGACAAGCAGATTTGCCCTGGGTCTGGTGCTGGGGCCTCACCCTTTACTGATAACCAGAGGGTCTGAGGAAGCCATTCTTCCCCACTCTGCTCTTGGATCTCCCTTGCCCAGCACTGTCGAGGCAGTGCCTTGATGTCACACTGGCCCTTCGGGAGGTAGGACTGCTCACATTATGACAACAGCTGTGCAGAAGGGAGAGGTCAGTGGTTTTAGCCACTGCTAACATCCTCCAGGCACTTCAACAAAGGGTGGAGAAAAAACAATTCTTCAAACTTTTTTGATTGACTGCCTGATTTTGTGTGCAAATCTCAGTGGTATTCACTGACAGTATTGATCTGGATGGTTGGAGCAGATGGGCACAGCGAGTTAAGATTTTAAGATTAATGCAGAAGACAGACCAGTGTCCTGACAGCAGAGAATGACACCACCACAGAATCCCACCCTCCCTTATTTAGGGTCCGATTCCCTGAAAGCATAAATTTGCCTGGTTGTTCTGAAGGCAGATCCACCGGAGGGAGCAGATGTTTAGCTTGTGCAAATCAGCTTTGTTTTACAAATCTATTATGGTTCCAAGGGAAGTTTTATGTCAGGAAGATCACAAGGACTGATTTCTGTGAGAGACCAGTCTCAGTGAGTCTTAAGTCTTAGAGCAGGCTTTGCAGCCATTAACTCCTTAAGGAGAGCAACAGCCAAGCTGCTACTTAGGAGCTGCAGCTCAGGCGTCACTGCCCAGCCTGATGGCAGATTCCCAAAAGCGCTGCCAGCTGAAGCCAGCATCCTTTGTCATCCATCAGACCTTGCTCAGGAGCAAACCTCCCCCAGCTCCCTGCCACCTTTCTGGCACGGACTCTCACCAAAGCAAACACCTTCTGCACAGGAAAACATTTCTGTTACGAAAGGTCTTGCCTTGCTCTTTCAGTGAGCTGCCTTTGCCGGGCAATGCTGCTGAGTTGATGTATTATTCCCCTATTGCCCCAACATGTCATTGGCAGGGAGTTTTCCTTATTGTGCATTACTCAGTGAAAAAGTGGGGCTTGGAAGTGCATCACCTCTCATTAATCAAAGCAGTTCAGCCTCTTCTGTGCTGCAGCCTGGTAGCTGATTGCCATCTGACTTTTTAATTTTTGCTATGGAAGCTAGAGAGAGAGGCTGACAGTCCTGGGCTCTGCAGGGACTCCTAAACTTGGGGCACAGCAACACCTGCTGGGAGCTGTGTCAGCGTGTGGAGGGAGACACGGCCCTAACACCACCAAGGACACCGTAGAAGGAACAGAGGCAGCTTTCAGGGAATGCAGGAACTCAGGAGAAAGTGTTTCCTTTTTGATGTGCTCTCTCTTGGTTGTGGAGAAGATTTCGCCTTTTAAAGGGACAAACGCAAGCAACTAACTAAATAAATGCACCTTTTCTGCAAGATTAAATGCTTTTGTGTAATAGTGCATTAACCTTTGGTCCTGCATTTGGCTGTTCTTGCCTTGCACCCTTTGATGCTTTTAAGCCAGCACTGCAATTAGCCAAAGTGGCGCTTGACGGCCATCTAGGCAACCCGGTCCTGGGGGCCACATTCCCGAGGGGAGACGGATCACCGTGCTTTTGTCTCCCAGAGACGCCTGGCCTGGAGGAGGCTGGAAAAGGAGGCACCGTCTCTATAGGCTGGGGCTAAATGGAGGCTTTTGAGTGTGTGTGGGGGGCGGGGTTCAAGGTGGCTTTCAGGCTGAAAAGCTTCCTGCACAGATGCATTTCATTGTTGAATTCCCACTCCCACAAATTAGATTATGAGAGTGCAGGGACCCTCCTCCGGGTTTTGATGTACAGCAGGAATATTTATAGGAAAAGCTTTTTAATAGCCTGAGTTGAAAAATCTGGTTTAAACTAACCCCATATCCGGATAATTAAATCACCCAGCTATGACTAAGAATATTGATCAGGCACTCAAGCCTTCCCCCATGCTCCTTGTCACCGGAGGCAGAAAGCGTGTGCCTGAGTTGGCTGAATTTGGGAATTCCCACTGAGTTCCCCAGTAGGATGAGGTACAGGGATGGCCTTGGGGAATTGGTAGCAGGTCCCTCCTTTGCTGGGTGCAAGTGCTGGCTGGTGCTGCACCGTGATGGAAGCCAGAGCTGCTGGGAATGGCGTGACCTGCAAGTGTATCCACCTACTCTTGGCTACCACAGCCTGAAGGAAATTTTCCCAGTAGAGATTTTCCCACCACTCCCAAGCACTGCAGTGGATGCAGCACTGTGCCCAGAGCCATGTACAGTGGTTGGGTTCATCCACTGACTTTCCAAATAGTTGAGTTTGGCTGAAACCTCACATTTCCCGATTAAAACAGGTTTATAAAAAATCACACAGGAATTTTATGTAGTTTTCTTCCCAGACATCATCTCCATATTCTCTAGTTATTCTGAAGTACTGCTGACTCCTAGAAAGCTCAGATTCTCTGAAAGCCCATGTGGATAAAGATAAATGAACAAGGGTAAAACATTCAGGATGAAAGAGTCCAAATTTTCTGTTCAGAATGTGTTTTTTATTGTCATAAAACCTGATTTAAAACAAAATTTTTGAAGCATTAAAATTTCTGATTTAAAATTTTGCTTCATAGATTAATTCCTCATGAGAATGTAAAGGAAAAAAAGAACAGTTAAGGTAAAAGATTATTTGCAAATACCAGTTCCAGCTCTTATACAGCTATATATCAAGTTAAATTAACTGTCAACTTTACCCTTTAGACTCCATATCCTTTAGTAATCTAAATTTGTATTTAGTATTAAATGTCACTCACCAGAATTGTTCACATTTTAATATTCCTTGTCATTATACGGGCTCTTGTACATGCAATTGAGCACAGGAATCCTGTATTTCTATTAGTGTATGACGTGTGTAAACACTGTACTAAACTTTTTATTATTTAGGTCATATATTTGCAAAGGGTAATACAAAAATGCAAACCTTTTATGTCAAGAGCCCCTGTGCTTGGTCCAGATACTTCTGACATTTGTAAGAGATTTTTCATAAATATGAATTCCAGTCGGATTCAGTTGTCAGCAGGGAGAGCATTTAGATCATGAAAAAAAAAATAGATGTGTTTGCAAAATATACAACCTAATTTTGACTCTGGGTGTTGGAAATAATGAGAGTTGATAAAGTGTGGTGTTGATACCTGCCACAGAAGATGTGATCTGAACTTTGAAGCCTGCATCCATTTCTTCCATATCTCACACACACAAAAAAAGACATAACGTATGAAACTTGTTCATCTGCAGCTTTGTGATTTAGGTTTTCAACAAGAAGGAGTCTCTTGCTGGTCTGTTTTCTACAGTCAGTGGATTCCAACAGGTATAGAAATAGAACGGAAAGTGATTGTGTCAGGCTTTGTATTCCTTGATTTTATTTTGTGTGCAAAATTATCCCTGATTATTTAAGAAAAGAGGTTGGGTCAGAGGCACGTTGAACGCTGTAGAAGAGTGCGGCTTGAATGGGCAGTGGGAGAGCAGTGGATGGTGTCCTTGACTTCAGCAAGGTTTTTGGACATCATCTGCTTATAATCTGACCTTGGGGAAAGCAGATACCCTTCTTCTGCCTCAGCTGTTCTATTTGCAAGCTCTCCTTCATATTGGTAAAACATTTTGGGCTTAGGAGCTGAGAAAGCTCCCATCAGTGGTGTTAAATTGCTGGATGCTGTTGCCAGGCTGCGGGAGGCTGTGAATTCCAAACCAGGTTCCTCACCCAGTCAGTCTCTTGCTGAATTTATATTTCTAAATTAGTTCAAATTGTTTGCTCTTCAAAAGCAGCTTTGTTAACAACATCACTTTCAGATGGAATTAGAGTCTCAATTGACAGCCAACCACTTAGTGGTTTCTACTATTTGGTAAAAAAAACCCTTCCAATTAGCCATTTGTCTCCTGATGTTTCAGTGATTATAACATGGAGAAAAATGTTGGTTTCCTAATGACTAGCAATTAATGAAGCATCAGCCTTGCTTTTCAACAGGGGTGTGGCAATAGGGAAATATTTATTGTCTTCATGAAATTAAGGTAAAAATGCTAAATCTTTAAGCTGCAAGGATGTTTCAGCAATTTATTTCACAGCTCTTGAGTTGTCCGATGTGGTGCATTCAAGAGACAAATAAGTCACAGTTGGACATATTTTGATACACACAAGACATTTTGAAAATTGAGTCGTAAGTGGAAGCATCAGGGGTTAGACATCCAAGTGTCATTCCTGTTCAGGAGAAAAAAACCAAGTTGTTGCTTCTTGCTAGAGCATCTGCAGAATGATCTCTGTGCTGTGTCACAGTGACCCATATGGTGACCCATGCTACCACCTAATTTTCATGTGGTACTCTCTCTGGGTCTGCTGGCATCTCAACTCCTGGTCAGAGACTGCAGCTGCCCATGATGGGCTTCTTCCTGACGGTAATTTGTGGGATTATAACCTAAAAGAGAAGTAAATTGCTTCTCTCTATAGCCTAAAAGATAAGTAAATTTCTTCTCTTTTAGCACAAGGCTAGAGTAAGAAAACCCCGATGGACTGGCACTGACATACAGTAAGATTTCAGTCAGGAGCCTGTCTGTGGGTCTGTGCTCACGGTGAGGAGTTGGGCCAGTGTTGGTCTGTGCTTGCAGGGTACCAACCACAATGTCAGCCCAATAACAAAAAGGGCTGTGGAAACTGCAAGGGGGGATCAGGAGCCTGAATACAATTTAAGGACTGCATTTTACAAAACCTCACTCGAGCTCTTTGCTGATAGATACTGGTCTGGAGGTATTGATTTCATCCTCTGTGAGCAAATATATTGAGGAAAAATGGTTTATTTTACAGTCGCTTTCCCATCTGTAACTGCTCTGAAAATTCAGCTCTAAGGGTGAGATTTATGGCACTTTTGGAAGCTTGTAAAGTCATTTGCTTCTATTAGTACCATTCATCTCCCTACTGCCATTTCTATGATTAACAAATCAGCAATTCACAGATGGAGAACAACCAGAAATTAGAATAACCCGAAGAACCTGATTTCAAGCCACACAAATTCAACTGGAAAGCTGGAATGAGAGCCTAGGGACTTTATAAAAAATGCATTTATCCCTAATAATATGGGGCCAGAGGAAAATTGTCACTGACAAGGGGTATGAGGCTCATAACCTTTTTCTGACAATGAAAAGGAGAAATGAACTTATGAGAAGCGAATTTATTTATTCTCATAAAATGAATTTATGAGAAGCAAAAGACACACAGAGATTTGGGGCTGCATATGTTGATGCACTTCTTTGGCTGTTTGAAACAAAAAGCCCACACCTAGTCCTTGGTGGCTTTTAAGGTAATCCTGGGTCAGTATAACACCTGATCAGCTACCCCATGAACAGTAAGCTTCAATTTGCCAGTAAGCCTCCAGTGCTCCTTGTTCTTCATTTATTATTCCAGGTGACTCTCAGTTGAAAGTTTTTAAAGACTCAGATTCTTCCTAATGATATGGACAAGCCTTAGATATTTATCCTACGATGATTTAACTCTGAACAACCATATTTGTCATCTGGAAAATGCAACTTTGAAAATATTTATTTTCAGGACTGTGGAAATGCAAATTAGGCTAAAGACACATTCACTGCTATTCGGTCCACACCACTTTTTATGCAGCCAAAATCCTTTATTTTATTATTAAACTGATCTTTCCAAGCTGCGAAGATTCAGCTTTCAGTTTTGAGTGGATTTGTGTATTGTATCCAAGTTTTAAGTCCAGGAGAAATTGGTATAATAAAAGCAAATGTGATACACTTTACTACACCATTGGAATGAAAGGAGATTTACAAGGCCTGTATTGCTTTATATATACATTTATTTTGTTTTATAATCTAATCACAAAGAAATTAAACAAGAGTCAGCTGCGGCCTCCTCTGTTTATTTATTTGTATGAATGTCACTTCCTGAATGTAGCTTTTTCTATCCCTTCTCTTGTTTAGTCTGTCATAAGGTACAACGTGTTTTGACTGAGTCATGAAGCATTTAAAAAAAAGCGATCAGACATGGAGAAGAAAACAAAGCTTACTTCTGAGGAGGCTCAGATCTTAAATGTACTTATAAGAACCTTCATTGCAGGATCAAAATTGAAGTTTGGTCTCTGGTTAAAATATACAAAGGACATTTGTATTTTAAAGCAATTTTAAAGTATTCGTACAAAGTGCTTGATATTCTTCACGGTTTACTTTTCATAATCCTTTCACTATAGAAATTTCAATCCTATTTTTAAGCAAACTCTACCCATTTGTAGCACCTGGTGGGGGTCTTGCTCCAACCCAGCACTACCACAGACCTTTCTGGCCCATCATACCTTACCACCTGTATTTACTCTTGCCCAATGTCCTCCCACCTGACCAATCTCAGCCTCACCTTGATCTCAGGGTATTTAATCCTTCTGCAGGGGTAGGATCTGGTTCTGTGGATTTTAAGAGCTCTGGTTTTTTTTGGATGATGCTGCACAATCACTAAGTGTGGTCAAGCTTTTCTAAGGTGATTCTTTCTCCTTCTGCCAGGGAATAGTTACAACACCTTAAAGCAGCCTGGATTTCTAGGCAGTGCTGAGCAATTTAGGAGGCAATTAATTGTAAGGCACCTCCCAAGGACTTTGCTGTCAAGTAAGAAGGTACCTTTTGCCTTGTGGTGTTGGTTAGGGTGAGCTCCTGTCTCTGGGCAATCTGTAGCTGATTTTAACAGCATAAATTTTGAAGTGTAGTTTGAAATGCTTAACCTGAGCTCTAGTTTGGTGATGTTCAAAACCTTGTGGGTCGCCATTCAGGAAAAAGCTTGGAAAGCAGCAGCAGCATCAACCACCCCTTCAACAATGCTCAGGTAAGTGGCTAATGGTCACCTCTGATTTTTGCAGCAGGAGAACAGAGGATAATGCTGCTATGGGCTTATGATCTTGAGGAATAACTCATTCTGCCAAATGCTGGGGTTATGAACTTTGTAAAGGCCAAAAAAAAATTGATCGATACCACTTCTGATTTCACAGCAGGACTCGGTGACTTCTATCTTCATCTTTTCTAGTCCAAAACTTCCTCTGCTTCCAACCATGTTAGCCCTCGTAAATGTGCTGACAGTGCCAGCTTGGTTACTAGGAGTTGCTGTTGCTAACAGGCATGTTAATACTAATTTCAGCTGTATCAATCAACTCACAAGTCTATGCTTGAGGTGGCAGTTGCCTATACACAAATGCTGAGTGATTTTATGTGAGGGTTTTTTCAAGTGTTACTTACGCTTTCTTCCACGGGTCATTGAGGAATTGCTTGCTATTTTAACTTTTTTTTTTTCTCTCCTGACAAAGCAGAGAAAAAAAAAATATATCAAACATTAAGAAATTAAGATAGTAGAAGAAAGGCACAATAATTAAACAAATGCTTTCCCAGAAAGGAGTGACTGAGAAAGCAGAATAAGCTTCCTTCCTAGAAGGAAGGAAGGTGAAGTTAAGACCTTGTTAGCATATTTTAATGAGCTTCTGCCCNTAATTCATTATTTGACCATTTATTTCAAGGTTATTTGTGCAATTGTAGCTTGTCAAAATAGGAAACACTGTGCTGGTTTGGGTGTTGTGGAGTCTCAAAGCATGTAACTTCTTTAGAAATAAATCCAGGGATGCATAGTCCTTGATTACAGCAAGTGATTCGGCAGCATTTACTCTTCTGGAAAAACCTGTTGCTATTGAAGACAGGACAGGTAATGTAAACCAGTCCAGTATAGTAATTGTATTTGTCTGAGCTGTATGGCTAATTAAAAACTGAGACAAAACATGTAGCTTTTAGTTTATGCTAAGGTAAAAAATTAAGCCTCNCTTTTGGCCTAGAGATGATGCCTGCCATATGCTTATGGTGCAGCTTGTTGAGAAGAAGCTTGGCTATAACTTGTCTGTGCTGCTGTGGGCGATCTGCCTGCAAACGGAGGCTTGCTGGGCACCAGTGGTGGGAGCTGTAAGGCTCTGAAAATGTGTTAATGTAATCACAGTAGTGTCTGATCGGGCTTCAGTAAATCAGCAGTGACAAACCGAGGTCTGAGTAAGCAGAAAGTCCCTGGAATTTAGACTGAATCCAAACTTTCCTAGAATTCTGGGTTGCTCTTGCTCTGACACAGCAGCTGTGAAGCTTAAGAGTGCTGAGAGCTCTTTGACGATGCCTGAGTTTTTCAGCCCCTGGTGCTCACCTCAGGTGAGACATCCAAAGCTTGAATAAGATGGTTTAGATGTATCTGACAATGTCGTCTTTTTACTTGCTCTTGCAGTAAATTAGTATAAAACTGATTGTTAAGGCTTCCAGCTCAATATTCTGGAGAGCTATTAAGAAGTAGCTACGGGAGATGATGGGTGGTTATTCACTGTTGTTCTAGGGTAGCTGCTAAAAGCAACTTGCTTTATTTAGTGGTAACAGGACAGTTTACATTGTTTTCAATCTTTACATATGCCTACTGCTCTATTTCAAAGCAAAAAGGCACAACTGTGATGATAATCTTTAGATGTGGCTCTTTGGCATGGCAAGCTAGGGGTATTTCACAAGCCAACCCTTCACTGATCACCATCTGGCAAGGGAGTTTGGAAGTGTTGGCCTTCCAGAATAGACAGCTTCACTGCTGGCAAAGCAAATTGGGGCTTTCTGTTGTCTAAGCAACTCATCAAAAGCTTCTTGTCAGGACAGCTTAGTAGCAATGAAAAAATAATAATTTTATAAAAATACTCCGGCTTGAGGCAAGCTGATAAACTGTGCTTTGTTGGGGTTTTTTTGTTTGTTTGTTTGTCCATTTTCTGGGTCATCCATCATTTTTTTCCTGAGTGGTTTGTTCCAGTTTGTATAAGTTGAGTCAAGAAAATATTAATGTGTAGATGCTGGTCTTGGCTCTCAAATGAAGCTCCAGTCTAAGAAAAAAGTAAATGAACACAGTCTATCCGTGTGTAGGCACTAGTCTTCACAGGTCTTCAAAGGAACTCGGCTGAAGTCAGGTGTAGATGTTGTGTAGGTCTGAACACTGATCTGCCCAAACTTGGGTACTGGTTGTAGAATCAGATACTTGGCTTGAGCACATAGTGTTCAAAATGCGAGCACTAATATTTTTCTCATGACAGTCTATGTCATATTTGGCACGTGCAATAACAGTTGAAGACTCTTAGAAATACACACGTTCATAAAGCAAACTATTTTTAGTTTGTGGCTTGCTTCAACTGACGTGCAGCAGCTGTCTTTATTTGACATGGACTTCAGGAAGGATTTCTTTAATTCATTTTAAAATCTTGATGTGTAAAATTGATCTTTTCTGCCTGTTTCTGCTACTTTTCAGCAAACAAATGCTTCTTCCCTGAGGAAAGATCTTTATATATTTAGGCTATTGACATGTGGAATAATGGAAACTCCTCAGTCAGCAGTCAAAGGGATAAGGTTTTAGACAGGACTGTTTCCTAGCTTATTAGGTAAGGAATTAATTTTATTGAGGTGAACAGGAAGCATTCTTCTGTGATGTTTATCTCAAGTGGTGCTGAGTATCTGGATGCTTTTAAGTGATTTAGTTGTTTTCTGTCTCCTATCTACCAGATGAGGTCAAATGCAGTATGTGGGTCTAAATCCAGGCTAATTCATTATTTGACCATTTATTTCAAGGTTATTTGTGCAATTGTAGCTTGTCAAAATAGGAAACACTGTGCTGGTTTGGGTGTTGTGGAGTCTCAAAGCATGTAACTTCTTTAGAAATAAATCCAGGGATGCATAGTCCTTGATTACAGCAAGTGATTCGGCAGCATTTACTCTTCTGGAAAAACCTGTTGCTATTGAAGACAGGACAGGTAATGTAAACCAGTCCAGTATAGTAATTGTATTTGTCTGAGCTGTATGGCTAATTAAAAACTGAGACAAAACATGTAGCTTTTAGTTTATGCTAAGGTAAAAAATTAAGCCTCGAAGTCCCAGGCTCTCTAGTCCAAACCCTGACTGCTTCATGCTTCCCTACACAATATGGGCACTCGGATCTCTAGTGAAAAGCTGAATCTTCTCCATCATATACTTGAAATAATTCCAGCATGCTCTGGACTGAAGCAGGGTGTTATGTGGGCTTGAGTGTTGACATAGAAGTAAGTATCTGATGGAATAAATCTACACTGCCAGAACACAATATGGATTTGTTTTGTTTCTGGATGGATTTGATCTTACATTCTACAAGAATTGAGTGGCATGTATAAGCAGCAGGAAAAGACTAGACAGCTGGCTAATTCTTCTAGGAAAGGGAAAGAAGGACAAATCAATTAATGTATTTTAATTGCAGTTCTGAAAGATGCTTCACAATGTCAAGCAGATAACATGTCAATAATGAATCAACTGCCGTAAATCCTGCATGGCAAATAGCCTTGCCCCTTGNAAAGCAAAAAGGCACAACTGTGATGATAATCTTTAGATGTGGCTCTTTGGCATGGCAAGCTAGGGGTATTTCACAAGCCAACCCTTCACTGATCACCATCTGGCAAGGGAGTTTGGAAGTGTTGGCCTTCCAGAATAGACAGCTTCACTGCTGGCAAAGCAAATTGGGGCTTTCTGTTGTCTAAGCAACTCATCAAAAGCTTCTTGTCAGGACAGCTTAGTAGCAATGAAAAAATAATAATTTTATAAAAATACTCCGGCTTGAGGCAAGCTGATAAACTGTGCTTTGTTGGGGTTTTTTTGTTTGTTTGTTTGTCCATTTTCTGGGTCATCCATCATTTTTTTCCTGAGTGGTTTGTTCCAGTTTGTATAAGTTGAGTCAAGAAAATATTAATGTGTAGATGCTGGTCTTGGCTCTCAAATGAAGCTCCAGTCTAAGAAAAAAGTAAATGAACACAGTCTATCCGTGTGTAGGCACTAGTCTTCACAGGTCTTCAAAGGAACTCGGCTGAAGTCAGGTGTAGATGTTGTGTAGGTCTGAACACTGATCTGCCCAAACTTGGGTACTGGTTGTAGAATCAGATACTTGGCTTGAGCACATAGTGTTCAAAATGCGAGCACTAATATTTTTCTCATGACAGTCTATGTCATATTTGGCACGTGCAATAACAGTTGAAGACTCTTAGAAATACACACGTTCATAAAGCAAACTATTTTTAGTTTGTGGCTTGCTTCAACTGACGTGCAGCAGCTGTCTTTATTTGACATGGACTTCAGGAAGGATTTCTTTAATTCATTTTAAAATCTTGATGTGTAAAATTGATCTTTTCTGCCTGTTTCTGCTACTTTTCAGCAAACAAATGCTTCTTCCCTGAGGAAAGATCTTTATATATTTAGGCTATTGACATGTGGAATAATGGAAACTCCTCAGTCAGCAGTCAAAGGGATAAGGTTTTAGACAGGACTGTTTCCTAGCTTATTAGGTAAGGAATTAATTTTATTGAGGTGAACAGGAAGCATTCTTCTGTGATGTTTATCTCAAGTGGTGCTGAGTATCTGGATGCTTTTAAGTGATTTAGTTGTTTTCTGTCTCCTATCTACCAGATGAGGTCAAATGCAGTATGTGGGTCTAAATCCAGGC